>PTEX01000053.1:3616358-3896596 GCA_003342815.1 Eudromia elegans | reverse complement strand
AAAGAAAAAAGCCAAAACAAAGAATCGACATAAAAATACTGCTTTCAAGTTCTTTTTAAGATTTCAAACTGTGTACATCAAAAGAACAGAATACAGACCAAACGGCATTGAAAACAAGGCATGCCTTACAAAGACAATTATTCATTCTTGTATTGCTGATAGAAAACTATCGCTGTAATTTCCTTTCCCCTTGCTGTTTCTCACAGTAATGCATCTTTCACAGATATTGAAAAGTACCATCTCTAAAAAGTTTTTCTCTACTGATGTTTGAATGCCACAGGTCTCCAATTTATTTAAAACTTCCAACTTCTTTTGCAACATCAAACAAGCACCTTTTGCTCAGCTGTAGTAAGGGGATGAAATGTAGCAMGGAAAATGCACATGCAAAACCAAAATCAAACACACCTGCATTGTAGTCAGCAGTCTGCAATAGTATATTCTTGGGAATGTGCAGTTGCCAGCTCACTACAGAAAAAAAAAAGTGGAAACAAATTAATTTTTTAATCCATCAGACTATCTGCAGGAAACTCAGATCTCTGWCAGTCCTCCTCTTTTGTCAATTTACTTCTATATCCTGTACCTATACTGAAAAAAGATGGTTGGACAGTTCCTACAATTTATTTTTCCMTTTCCGCACCAGACTTGGTCCCAGACACGGCAAACCAGTTGTAAACCTGCAGACAACCACAATTTGAATGAATATGGCATTAGCATTGGCATAGGGACAGGCACGTACACATCCAAGGAGATATCCARAACTCAATGGGCAGCAGGCCAGAGCAGCCTGCTTTAGCTGGCTCCACTTCAGGGGGACGTTGGGTCACAGGAGCTCTGGGAGTCCCTTCCAGACTCAGTAACTCTGTGATTTTGATACTCAGAGGAAATTGATGCCATATTAGATCACAGCTTATGTGTACCAGATGGTGTTGCCTAACTGCTGTAAAGTTGGAAATTATAGGAAAAAAAAGTGTGATCAACAAAATCAGCAGTTCTGTTGATGGAGTAGCAGTGCTGAAGAACAAACACACCGAAACGCACATTCAGATGGGAGAGTCTCAAAACTAAAAATATCATTTGCACGTCAAAAATTTTAATTTGTTGCTGACAAAAGGGCAGAGTCCAAGGCTCCATGGAAGAGGGCAGGATTTCATCCAGTGAAMTCCACACTCCTGCAATCGCTACCCGAGTCCCTCTTTGTCACCAGCCGTGCTAYGGTGTCTGTCCACCTACCTCCTGCTGCAGGATGGGGGCCTCAAACTTCCGCATCTGGGAACTGTAATAATGCTATTGAGCTCAAAACACATGCTCGTGCTATGCTAAATACATCTTTTTATTTTACAAAAAGCACTGAACTAGCTTCTTCTACCATAGTTATTCATCACAGTTATTCAAGATTTGCATCACATTACAGTAATTTTAAAATAGACTCATCTGCCTGGCAGCAATGGGGAGTGGATTTTCATCCTGAGTGCCAGAGAAAGACGTGAATTAGAATGACTGCCRTTAGAGAACTCACATGAGCTGCTTTGCTATCCTTGCTAATCCATTTGTAGTAAAGGATGAAAAAGTAGTTTTCAAAAAAAAAAAAAACCCAAAATGTTAACCTGTGACATACTAAAAGATTGATTTGCTGTCTTGCATACCTGTTTCTGAATAAAAGCTAAATTCAATAAGAAGATTCATGGTTTCCGTGCATTTATACAAGCTTGTGAAAGCTTCCAGATATTGATGTTTTTGATGGTGTGTATATAGAAACACAGAACAAGACTATACTCCTGGTCAGTTTGAATTTTTAAGCTTAAGCTAAATAAGGAACAAATAAGATTCATCACCAGTGATGTGACTGTGCATTTTTTTAATCATAAATCTCTATACACAATCTAAAGCAAGTTTCCGTGGCTGGTTTTTGTAACCTACTTACCATGAAGCCAGCAAAGCCTAAAACGAATAATAAAAACAGATGGACTGAGCCCTGTACAGTGAGCAAGGACTTCTTTGAACCCAGGATGGTCTGGTAGCATATGCTCATCACACGGTACACGTCTCTAACTCCCCTATGGCAGGAGGCATGACTGGTGCACATGTATAACTATAAAGCTACACTTAAAAGGTAGTTCTATCTTTTACCTTTTATTTTTCCCCACAGAAAATGTAACCTTGACATGTTCTCTTGACAGATTCTMCTTTTTCTTGTAGAATCTGTCTCTAATATGAAATAGAGCCAGGGATAGTGAGGTGCACAGTGCTATGCGCAAGGTTTGAGGGCAAAGAGGGAAATGACTCAATGTGGCCCCACAGCTGCTGCCATTGGCTTGAAATTGGTGTTTTAAGAACTTAGGGGGCTCAAGGAGAGATTTTTGCACATTTCTGAAAGAGGTGGAGAAAGTTAGAGGAACGGAGTATGAAAATTCCTCCTTCTGAAAATATTATGCAAATACATGCGTAAAGTGAAGTTGTAAGCAAAGCCAAGGAGAAGAGGTCACTGAATAATGTAGTGTGATAATTTTCTGGCATTTTCCAACTAATTTTACTTCAGCATTACTTGCTCAGAATTAACTCACCTTTTTAGAGAGGAGTGCAGAGAAGGTAAAAGATGTATTTCCCACAGTACTCTCCATCAAGAATCCAAGCATACCTTCACCAAAGGGTGATGGTAAATGTGTAAATATATTTTGGTAACCGGTCGTATTATTAACCTTCCCTGCATGAATATAGTTAAACAGGAACCATGGGATCTATGTGTAACAAACAAAAGAGACAAGCTAAAGGATTAGTTGGGATCCATGAGTATAAAAAAAWATGACTTTTTTATTATTTTTCAGTTGGTTTGTATAATAATCTGTTTGTTTGAGGAGGAGGACAGTCTATATTTGAAAATAACAGGACATTGTAATTCCACTCATTAAAAAAAATCTGACTTCAACAAGAAGTACCATCTTAGGCTACAAATTTTACTTATAAACTCACACCTGATTTTGAGTTTTCACCTCTTGCTCACTCATTCCTACTCACAGTCTTGCTCACTCATTCACTTATTGTTTGGCCAATAATTCAATATCACAAGGAAACCCAAGGAATAACAGTGTTCAGCTTGAAAAGGTCTAGCCAAATCTGAACAATATTCTCCTAGCCCTACAACTAATTTTTRGTGGAGTGTATGACTATGCTGAACAAGTAGCAAGAAAATGAAAACTGCATCCAGTCTCTCCACAAAGTTCATAATTGTATTTCAAATATAAGAGCTTTCAGCTGGAGATAGTCAAATTCATCAAATTTATCACCCTTTCTCACCAACTATACTTCTGTATATTTTTTTACTATCACTTCTGAACCTCGTGGAATTCTTGACAGATTACTGCTAGGGTAGGCCTGTAGTATATCTTGCTACAGGCATAGCATGATGTAAGTTAGGTCACAGGAYGTAGGCATCAAGCAGTTACCAGCAAAGGATGCATTCTCTTGTCAGTCTTGTGTGCCATATATCTGCTCCAGGCTTGATTTTGTGTAATCTTAAGACAAATGAGGCCGGTACAGATGTAACTGGATTCTTCTGTACTATCTCAGGTACACTTAAGCCTAATTGGCAACTATTTACTTTACTAGCTTGGAACATGCACAGCACATCTTCAATTTTTTTCTGCTTTAAATTTAAAAATGTTCTTATCCTGTAAAYGATTTTTGTAAAGAAAAGTCGTATTTCATTTGAGGAAGGCACATATTTATGTGGCAGAAATTTGGCAGTCTGAAACAGTGGAGGAGCGAGTACTATGACACAAATTCAGGTCCCTRCTTAAAGAACCATTAACCTTTCATTATAAGCAGTAATTCCTGTTAAGAATTAAATGCACACTCCAAAGAGGTTTCTTAAATCAAACTACCATTTCTCTTGACCTCATAGATAAAGATCTTCATGCAAATATAGTAGACAGTGATTGCCAGYGTAAGTACTCTCATTTATTATGTGTTGGTAGAGAAGATCTGAGAGCTGCTCCTGTTTAAGAACCAAATTCTCTTGCCAGCAACAGTGGCAGTAAAATTGCACCTATTCAGCTGAATTATCTCTATTTTACATAAGAAATATGTGGAGATTTTGGAGGTTTGGAGCCACAAAYGGTATGCGAAGAGGAATTCTGTCATGCCAGAATAGAATGTGGGGGAGAGGAAGGTGACCTGATGACTCCACCTTCATCCCAGKTGAGCCCTGATCTGGGATGCCAAATGTGGCCAATTCCCTTCCACACACYGAAGTTACTGAGGCTTCCACGGCGCACACCTGAATGCAGGTCTGGGATCCTGTGTCATGACTAAGCTGTGTGTAACACGTGCTCACGTGACGACAGTTGTATCTGAACCTTTGATAAAAACATAGTTATGCAGCAATTCGTAACCAAATGTATTAAGACTTGCTTCTTTTCTTTTATATTTTTGCTGTGCCCCTATGTGACAGCTGTAGCAGTTCTGTCCCTGCTTCTGGGAGCTGTGTTAGAAAAGGCTCGGAGGTGAAGGGCCGCTCCCTCAAACCTCAGCACTGAGAACACGGCTGAGCTAAGCTGTCTCCGTGGGGATCCTCATTCAGAACATTCACCGGAGCTCGGAAGACCTTGGTCAGTGAACGAGTGTTTAAGAAACAGGACGGCCTCTAGGCTGCAAGGGTGGCTGCCTGTTCGGGGCCGGCAGCTCTCTGTGGCAGCCTGGAGAGCTGTCGTGCACTAGCAGTCCTGAGAAACAGAGGAAACGAGGGAAAACGAAACCCATCAATGGCTTTTTACTTGCCCATTTGTGAAAGTTACATACATGATATGCATAGGGTTTTATTTTTATAAAGTTCATTCTTAGTTTCTTAGAAACTACGTGATTTTCTGTATTGGAAGATTTTTGAATATAGATTTTCCAAAGGAGTCAAACGAAACTGATTGCAAACAGAAAATGTTAAGCAAGATGAAAATTGTGCATTGTGCACAAGGTGGTGTCAGTCTGAAGAGTTTATGTGTAAACTCTCAGATATGTTATAGATTTTAGAATTTTACATAGTAATTCAATTAAATAATTGTTAAATTTGTATTAAACTTTATAATTGAATTCCTTTACTCTCAGTAGACAATTTCTTTTTGACTCTCATCATCTGTACTGTGACTTTCACAGTCTTCTTTTTTCCAGACCAAACTACTGCTAAATATAAATATAAATATAAATATATATAAATATATATATATATCTCAAAACTAAAAGAAGTGGATGGAGAGAAAATGAGTACTTCAGAAAGCCTCTGAATTTATCTTGGGTTAAAATAGTATAGCAAATGATGTCAACTGAAACAAGGAACTCAACAAACCAAAGCAAAATTTAATTACAGCTTTTTTTATTAGTAATATTTTTAATTGCAAATGGAGCTTATGAATACTGACAGGACAGAAAAAGCCTAATCAGCATCTATAAAAGATTGCTAGGGTTGCCTCTCCTTCTCCTGGCTTTGAGTAACTGCCAGAATTTATTCACTGTCACCTTGATCTCAAGAGCTGGACCAATGTTCAGGCTTAGGCATAATAGGATCCCTGCTGACACAGCACCCAGATGGCAACTGACAGCAATTGTGTAGTGATTTTATATGAACACCAGCAGAAATTAAAATTAAAACTGGTTACCTGAACCAACCAACATCCACCAACCCACACAACTTAGTGCCAATAATACTGACCTGATTTTAAAATACTGCAGTGGAAGGGAAATGAAGAAAAGGAATACTCTGAGAGATTTCTCCCATTTTAATCCAGGGAGCTTAGTGACTGTAGGTCTCTGAAGCACAAGAATCCAAGGAAAAAAGTCTACTTCTCACAAAGAAATGTATTGTCGTGTAGGGTTAGTATTGTTTTGGTAGATACCACAGGGCACCATGAGAATGTGCTCACATGACCCATTTAAGCTATGAATAAGCATTAGGAGACAACTACTATCTATTTGTTTAGCAGAAAAATAACTCTTTTTCCATTCCTCAATGTTTAAGTTAATCTTAGAACAATAAATATTGAGGTTTATTTTATTACACCTAACTGTGTTACTTTATTTTAGATATATGTATATAATTTTCATTTGAATTGAGAAGTTATTTTGAAGACATGTCTTCTGTTGCAGAACGTAGTGCATTTGCTTGTTATTTTTCTTCCCTTTGAAAATTCTATTCAGAAATAAAGGAAGAGCTGAAGCTTCAGGCTTTGCTCTTAAAAGTGCTGAACATGATAAAACTCTTTGATGTAGCCTTGATGAGCTCCAAATGTTCTTCGACTCATGCAAGCAAAATGGACAGAGCAGACAGAGCTTCAAAGCAGAAGCTTTCCAGCTCTTTTTGTCTATAACAGATGAATATTACTTAAAAGGAAAGATAACAGGGGAATTTGTACTTAGGAAAAGAAAAAGTAAAGGGTTTGAAGATATTTTGATTATGTTTGCCAGTGTGTGAAACAGGTTCTATAATGGTAGCTTCGTAAGAAATAAAACTTTTCTATCCCAGCAGCATTTGGTTGCAAAGATGTGTTGCATGTAAGTCTGAAAATCAGACACAATTTTTATGATCCCATGGAGGTTCCATGAGGGATCTAGTGGATGTCAGTGAGTGCACTTCCCTCTTTTCAGAAAGAGAAACAAACAATAGTTTAACATGAAGGTTTAAATTAGGATCTGTGGTTGTGCCATCTAATACTCTTGACCTATTGGGTAAGGGAGTTCAACACTCTAAATCTGCAAAACCGTATGGCTGGAGTACTGCACTGACATGAGGGTACTGACCTCCACAAACAGGGGTCATCCCCAGAGCATGTATTGCTATTAAAACATCTCTTAAAATGAAGAAGTTATGGTTTTAGCTTGTTTCTGCAGCTGAAGCACTCCACTCAGCCACATAGCTGCTGAAACCTTAAAAAATCAAGGATGCTGGCACTGCAGTTTATTTGGAAAAAAATCAAAATGGAATTACTGTTTTGATTGAGAAATCATTACAATCCTTTTGAAAGAAATTTATTTGACAAACCTCAAGACAGAACAGCTGAGAATATGCTATACATGATGAGGGATTTAATAATGGAAATCATAGAATCATAGAATCATAGAATGGCTAGGGTTGGAAGGGACCTGTAGAGGTCATCTAGTCCAACCCCCCTGCACACGCAGGGTCCCCTAGAGCATGTGGCACAGGGTGATGTCCAGGCGGGTTTGGAAGATCTCCAGAGAAGGAGACTCCACCACCTCTCTGGGCAGCCTGTTCCAGKGCTCTGTCACCCTCACCGTTAAGAAATTCTTCCTCAAGTTCCTNGAAGGAGACTCCACCACCTCTCTGGGCAGCCTGTTCCAGGGCTCTGTCACCCTCACCGTTAAGAAATTCTTCCTCAAGTTCCTCTGGAACTTTTGGTGCCTCAATTTTTGGCCATTTCCCCTAGTTCTATCACTGGCCACCACTGAGAAGAGGCCAGCCCCCTCCTCCTCACTCCCTGTCTTGAGATATTTATATACATTGATCAGATCCCCTCTCAGTCTTCTCTTCTCCAGGCTTTCTAATTTGAAATCCTTCAAATTAGACAATCTTATTAGTGGGAGAAGAGGGGGCAGGGGAGAAGTTCAGGGGCAAAGCCCTCTCAAACTGTCATTACTTGGTTCACCTGTAACTCTAACCCCCTATTCATTGTAATGAAATCGGTACGATGCTATCGCGTGAATCAAATCTATCACTTTGTTTGCTTGACTGTCTGAAACAGAGCACTTAGAGCAATTGCACTTGCATTGAATTGTGGTACCTCTGGACATTTCTAGTTGCTTTAGGGATGATCACTGTCAAGAGAAAGGGTAAGGGAAGGAAATCAAAAGTCTGGAAGGAGTTTTTTGGTGGAACATTTTTCCTCCAGTCCATACCAGTTTTATGAAAATAAAACATTACTACGGAAGCGCAATAGATTCAACAAAAGCCTATGTAAAAGAAACAAAAAAGAATGCGACATTTTGAAATGATGTATTTCAATCTTCCTTGATTGATACATTTTATTTTTATCACTGATTATTTCAAATGCTGTTTGACTAAATACAGGGGAAATCCCTGAACATGTTTTACGCTAACCCACCATAATTTTGTACAAGAGTATTTGGAAATGCCTTGGTAGCTTCTTTTTTTTTTTTTTCTCAAGATTTCTTTCAATGGGATGAAATCAAACTTGAAATTGCACAGTTTCATTTGACTGAAACAAATGAAGCTTACCATATGTTTCTTTAGAGAGTGTTCAGAGATGCCCAGTTTCCCTGGCATCTTGAGAAGGGTAAAGCTGCATTAAGGCATTATCAATGTCATTGCAGCTGTATGTGGCATCCTTGAGTGCCCTGGAATGAGTTCGGTTATCAGGAGTTTTCTAAGAGGAGCAGGGCCAAGGTCTTCCAGGTTCCAAAACGTATTCAGTGCTACTCCTCCTCTCTGCATGGCAAGGTGGGTGCTGCCACGGAGAGGATTCACACGGGTTTCTTCTCTCAAGAAGAAACATCTCATGGATGTGATGCTCCTGTCTCCKCTTACTAAGTGAAGCCCCTTTCACAAATAAAAGGGAAAAATCTGAACTGTGCTTACAAAAGTYGTGATGCTTGGGACAAAACAAGGCAATGCTGAACTGGATCTTTTTACTAGTRGCTACCATTTTCAGAGGCATAAAACAAAACTACTATATAACAGACTTAAATGAAAAGGAAGGTTGGGACAGTGGGAAAACATGTCAACAGATAAACTTTTAACAGGAATATACTTGGAGRAGACCTGCTAGATCCCTCTAATACTAAGAGATTTTTAAATTTTTTCCTGAGGTTTATGGAGAGATTTGAACTTGTTTCCACTTGGGGCATTTGGATTAGTTTCAGTTGATGCAAATTTGTATGGAACGTCAAAAAACAAAAAAGTGGGTGTTTTTGTTTTCTAAAACTCATAAATGTGTACACCATGCCCTAGTGCTGGCTGATTTTTCAAGCTTTCTGCCTACGTGTGGAATTTTTTAAAGTTAACCTTAGTCTGCAGCTGCTAAAGGGCACTCACTGCCTCAGAGAAGTCAATCTTTACTTCCTGCAAGAACGATGTGCAGGTATTATAAGCGTTTGAATAAGTACTTGTGGGTTGCATCCTGGAAGAAAAAAACTAGCCTTTTCCTGGCCTATATTTTAGTCAGAAATATTTATGACTGTCTTAAAATGTGTGCATTTTACCGGAGTTTTTTTATTATTATTATTTTCTTGTTTGTTCTGTTGTTAGTTGACACTCTCAGCCATGTTGTTGAGCTTTCTCTGATGATACAGAAAGCATAATAGGAAGACTGATGATCAGTTGGTTTGAAATAGAGGCTGGCTGTTTTGCTAATTCAGCCAGCAGTGAAAGTAAGAGGCTGATAAATGATCGTTWTATTTCCTGGAGGCTACTTTTGGATTTGCCAAGTTATAAGCAAATGTTGCAATGGTCTCAGCAAAATATAGTGAATATAGTTTCACTCAACATCACACTGGAGATCTCTGAAATCCCAGTATTGTTAGTAGAGAATAACGCTCACCATGGTCATTTTTGCAACTTAGAGGACAACAGAAAGTGTTTGAATTTTTTTTGATGTGTAGAGATATGGATTTRTAGAGCCTTGCAGCTGTAATCCTAATTCTAATCATTTGCAGAATAATACAGTGAGATCCAGTGGCAACATAGGCAGTAGAACATATAAGCATGGTCTAGAGTATCCTAAGGAAAGAGTACAAAGTGATATTCACAGGAAACAAGTTATGTGCTAAGGTTTAGGAAACTAATTTCACTTTATAGTCATGGGATGGAAGAGCGTATCCGGGAGGTAATTCAGAGCACTTAAAYTGGGCTCCTGCACTGAATCACAACCTGAAAAAGCTTTTGTCTTGTCTCTTCCCTAAATGAGCACTTTCAAGTTGCACACAAATGTGGAGTGCTAAATGTAGATAGCTTTAACACCTCCAGAAGCATAGTTCTCAGAAGGTGGACACTGAAAAAAATGGATCCAAAACACATCAACACTAAATTTTCCAATACTGGAACATGTTGTGCAAGTAATTTAGTTGCAATGGAAGGACTTTAAAAAAATTAAAAGACTTGTTTTCTGCTTTGTTGTCTTGATCGGTTCCCTTTTGACTAAATTCTTTGAAACTAACAAAATATCATGTTTCTCCACTCCTAAASCATTTTAGAAATTATCATTATTTATCTATTTGATAGATAATATACATTTTTGCAATGATGTGAACCCTTTCAACAGGGTTGAAATAGGTTGTGGCTAGACTTTRGGCATAAGCTGGTATGTAGTATATGAGTTTCAGCATTTTAAGTCTGATCTTGCCTCATGTGAAATGCAGAAAAGCGATAAAAATAAGCAACCAATTATCTGATTTCTCTATTAAAATCAGCACAGGGATATCCAGAAGCTTTAAAAGTTCATAATGTTTGCATCACTCCTAAGCATGACGGAGGGCTGTGAAAATATTGACTAGCTACATACAAAAAGAAAGCTCTTCGCTGACTTTAGGYGTAATTCTGTGGCTCTTCAAGAATTTGCCAGGAGTGCACTACACTAGAGAAAGAAAGAAAACTTGGAACATTCAGGAGTGTTTTGGAGTCCAGGCAATTTAGTCTCRTAATACACAGAATAGGGGTTTTAGGGTAAAAAATAAAAGAACTGCTCAGCACTGCTTTTAGCAGGAAAAAAGTGAAATATGTTCTAATAGAGGATAGGCCATTTTTCAGCAAAATACAGTTCTAACTCAGATTTTTGTTTAGTCTTGGGTCTGCTGTTATGAATCTCACAAAGTCTGAATATACTTTGAAAATGTTTTTAAGTGTTATTCTCCAAATCCCCCGGAGTGACAGTAAATCCAAAGATTTGCAGATATCTTTGAACTTAGTGTGAGTGGTACTGCAAGTATGTATAGGCTACACCTGCTGGGTAAATCGGATGGGAAGACTTGGAGACAGAAATATTTCATTCAGCTGCCACCCAATGGAAAATATAATGCAGAAACTGAGATAGGTGGGAAAACCTGGGAATAATCACCAATGAGAATTCAGATTTTCATGATTTTCAGGGACTGATATTAGCAAATGCTGTGTCATTATTTGCTGTTCTATTAATTTTATGTATCGTCTACCATGATTTCGTATTCCTTCTTCATTCATCAGTAGACACACAGAAGTATGAATAAATGGATTTCTTCTGATGAATACTGGAAGAACTTCACTTGATGAAGATGCTGAGTTTTTGGGGCAATCTGTCAGCAATAGCTAATATTAATTATGGGTTGCTGCTGGAGATAGAGATCAGGCAATGGACCTGATAGCACAATAGCTGCACAATAGCTTATTCTGGTTTTGCTTGKCTCCAGAGGAGCTGCATACTGCTCTGTGAGGGCCTTATGAGCTCTCAAACCACGTGAAATTTTATCTAGAATGGCTTTGCTTCATTCTTTCAGAAGTCTCTGATGTTCTGTGTTATTATTATTAACAATAATCCAGCACTCATTATTATTAATAATAAAAGTAATAACAAAAGATGCTGCTGGATGATAATACTAAAGCAAAAGGAAAATAAAGCAAAAAGTTAAGCAACCGTGAAAAATGTTCATTGTTTCTTCARTACTCCATTAATCCCATAACATTTAAAAAATTCACTGCTGAATATTGGCTACAAACCAAAGTGACAGATGGTGAATAAAAATAAATAGCAGTAACGTATTTCATTTTTATATTTTASGTCTGCCTCACTACTCCAACTGTGGGGTAACACAGCGTAAATACATATGACCATGAATAACGTCAATGGAAGCAGGTACAATCAATATCTAAAATAAAAGGCATGGGCATCACTTAGAAATCAGAAAAGTCATTTAATTAATAATCCTGGGATTTATTTTACCTCATAGAACCAATATCAAACTCAGTTAATTGTGGGCTGAAATTTCTAATGCATGAGAGAGAATGAAGAATTGTACTAAAATACTGACTCTTCAAAAATTCCTCTTACTGGAGAGGTAGTACAAGGAAATGTTGCTACAAGGATTGTTTTTGAAAGAAGGAAAAAATRGGCATCCAAGAGGATTTCTTCCCTTCCCCTGCATGCACTCTTCCCTGCTCTGCTTGTCCTGCAGTCCGTGTCCTGCTGCTGCTTCTGCTCTCAAGCCTACTCTTGATTTAGCAGTAAGCAGGATTGCTTTYTTTTTCTATCAGTAATTTTCAAGATTTTCTAATTTTGTGGCTTTACAAAATGTCAAAATGTTACATATTTAGATTTACAGATAAAGTGTTTATTAAAAAATAAAGTAATTCAGGAATCCCATGAAAACAGAGTAAATATTTTTGGTTAAAAAAAMCCCCAAATTTAAAATATTTTTTTCTGGAAACCTTTTAAACAAATGGATCTCATTTCATTTCCATTTCCAGCAAGGGTTTTACACTGCTAGGCTACACAGAGATATCAGTTCATGGAGACCTAGGGTATCTTGTCAAGTTCAGGCAACAAATACCGTATCAGTGGAAGAAAYTCCCACTCTGTTATCAAACAACCATGAACTGGTTTCCACCTACTTTGATCCTTTCTATCTTGTAACTTAACTCCACTTGTAGTTACTGAATGACTTTAAGCATGTCCCTCATCTACTTTCTTAGAAACGGTCAAATCAAGATGTTTTCTTTTTCTTTTTTTTTTTTTTTCCCCCTTTATTGGCTGTGTGTAGTTAAGGCCAGAGTCTATCCTACGCTGTCCTGTCAATGCACATTTTAGGTGTAGCTTTGTCCGTTGTTCCCAATACGTCTACAGGACTTTTTTACCAGACGCTTTATTGCTAATAGATGCCTAAAAGATGAATTCAGCAGCTGCACAGTGGGAATGGTGTGTTTTGTAGGGCTGCATCCAAAATTTATGTTCCTAGTTCCAGTTTAAGGATAATAAATTTTTTAAAATCCTATTAGGAGTTAAGCACCAAAATGATAAAGCAAATTAAACACCTTTACATGCTTGAAAGCAGTAAGAACRTTAGACTGTGACTGAAATGTCAACAATAACCCTTTATTCTGTGCACTGTAAAACTGCCACTCACATAGGAAGCAGAACAGATGCAATACATCTCCCTCATATGGAAATTAAGTGCCACAAATTRTGAAAGCAAAAATCTGAATACATTTTATTGAATGTTTTGGGTGTCACAAATAAATTGTAGAAAGAGCACTGAACTTTAGGATAAAATGTATCRCCTATTAAATATCCCAAATACAGTTTGTTCCAAGTAGATCTGTGAAACAAAGACCCACATCACACTGTTGAAGAATAAACTTCTCAAATAAATGCAGAACAAAACAGGTGTTCCTTCTAACAGAAACCACAGAKGGTCTCAGTCTGGAATATTGGATCTAAGCACGGTATTTGGTCCCACTGTCAATATCAAAACTATATTTACAACAGGCAATAGGTGCAAAGTTCTGAAGTTCTGAAGCTTCTGCACGGCGTAAAAGCTTTGCAGACTTTGCAAGCCCATCCATTCTGTAATTGTGTGACCTTTTAAACGTGTTCGCCTAGCCACCTAATTAGTGAAACTTTCACACTCACATATATTCACAGATAGGGAGGGGGAGAGCAAGAAAAGTCATTCTGGCACTTTTGAATTGTCAAGAGCAGCAGCATATGAGCCTCAAGRCGGGACATCCGAGTTTTGCTTATCCTGGTACACAGTGAGCAGTGAGCATGGGCCTCTTTCCTCCACGTCTAGATGGTTGCTAGTTACTGACTGGGGCTAAAAATCCCARGTAACAGCTGTGGATATTCAGGAGGTGGAGGAAAACGAACAATGGAAAAAACAAATAACCAAACAAAAAAAAMCCCACCCACTTTGAAGAAAATTAGGATCTTGCCCCAATCCTCTCCACTCTTCTCACTATTTGTGTCCAGATGCTCTTTGAGATTCATGGACTCCAAGCCTGATAGGTATCTCCAGGTTTGGGGATATTTTTTTTTGAGAAAGCGGCTCTCTGTCATGTATTAATTTCTATACAAAAACTATGAACTTTCTTTTTTGTTATTACTAATTACTAATTTACATTAGTAATTACTCGTTAGTAATTAGTCATTAGTAATGTTTACCAAAGCAGGCCATGGTGACGATCCCCATCCAGCCTGGCTTACAATCACACTGCTCCCTGAGAGTCTGGAGCTGGTCTGATTCTTATTAGAGCACCTGCTTGCAGTAGGGTGCTAAGCTGGGTGTGGCAGTGCAGTGGTGGGGTGCAAAGGCAGGCAGAGAACTGGGCCCCTTGGAAAACAAGGCGCAAGCAGAGGAAAGGACAGCATGCACGCTGAGTGCACAAACAGGAGTGCAGCACGTATTGGTTTCTTTATATTCAGTGGTCCTCACCAAAGTCAGGTCGTTGTGTCAAAACAGACATGTGGACTGCTGTTAAGACTCAAATGCAAAATGAGAGGCATGGCCACACAGATACGCCTACACATGTGTGATTTGTCAAACGCCACCCATTGCACTAAAGAACTGTGCGAATCTTGCCCACCTCATAAAGAGGTGTCTATCAGAGTGATGGCAGCCCCAAACTGAGTTTGAATCCTTTCTGCGTTACGTAGTTCTTGTAAAAATAGAACTCAATTATGAAGTAAATCTGGTCTTACAAAACTGAGTCTTTGTTTATTACAGAGCTAAGATAAAAAGGTATTTTTTTGGCCAGGCAAAATTATACAGGCTTTAATAGTATAGCCGAGATGATCTTAGGTCTGCATCATTATTATTGGGGTTTTGCAAAAAGCTTACAAGGCTTTGCAAAACCTTTGTGAAGATAAACTTAATATCCTGAGTTAGCCCATCTGCTTCACTGGAGGAGAAATGCTGCTTTTCTTATATTCCTGATGCTGGAGTCTGTAATGAAACAAAGCTCTTACTTTTCTCCATTTTGCTTTCAGCTATATCTATAATTCTTTCTTCTCTTGTGCTGGCTGGCAATAATAGAATCTCTTTCCCCCCCATGCTGATTGAATGGCATGGTCCTTTCTCTCCTCAGCCTCAACGCTGCTTGAACATTATTGTGTATTAGCAGTGAGTAAGATGAGCCATTAGGTATTAACTGAACTTCACAGAGTGAATCAGTGGCTATTTTACGAAGTAGAAGTATGGGAGGAATGAAGATGAATCATATACTCTCTGACATGCAAGTATTCCAAGCCAAGCAGTATCACAACATGAAACAGGCAACTTCTGTAAAACGTTATCCTCTTTGCTAGCTTCAGCTTTCTGGAGACACATGTTGCTCATCATTTGGCTGTTGCCCAAATGCCTGTTCTGATAAAGCAGAGATTTTGACCTGCAGTGCAGCTGATACACCATTCCAAACCTATGTTTATAATGTGTGCTCATTAAAGAAAACAGACTTACAATCGCTTTCTATCTACAACGGATAAAGTATCCCTCTGAAGCCTTATTTGGTGCCCTTCTTTATTCTAAAAATAGATAGATCCTCAGAATGAGGTACCACGTAGCTTTTGTAAAGATAGCAGCATGACTCCTTTTCTGGTTTGATATGTGAYTATTGCAACAGCACACGGGTTCACAGCAGAACTTCAAGAAAAAATAAGAAAAAAAAAAGAGGAAAAAAAGGCATTAGTTCAAGCAGCCTCAAGAGGCAACTTACAGAGCCTACTCCCTGCACCACTACAGCCAAATCCAGTGAGGTCATCCAGAATTTCATGTTTGATTAAAAGGAGGGATCCCATATGMATCTGCTGAACCATGTCAGAAAACAAAATTCAGTACACGGAGTCTTAGAAAGAAACTTCGTTCTGCTGAACTCAAGTCTGCTGAAGAACAAGATTTACTCTAATCTCAGCAGACTCCAGTGGATGCATCCAGAAACCGCCAGGAAAATCAACTCTAAAGCCTGAAGAACTGAACTTTTCTGCTTGAACTTCTGCAGWTTGCTGCCCTGGATAGCAGCAGCAATCTTCTCATTTAGGCAGGGCTGGGGGCTTCTCTGCAGACGCCGTTTGAACCTTGTTCTCACAACAAGATGAGCTGTTTCCTCTAAGAAGGGCTCCGCATGTGTGTGCCTGTCCGTGTGTGTGTCCTGGGAAGGACTGGAAAGGATGTATTGGTTCCCAGTATAAAAAGGGAGAACTGAGAGACTGAAGGAAAATACTTACTAATTTGAATATCCTGTTTGAAGCACTAGAATATGAACTGCCAGAGCGTTTGTATTGTTTAGAAACACATGTGTTCAAAGTACAGTTTGCAGAGACTTCAGCTGCAGCTGTGATTTGTCAACGCTGTTACAAATCAGCGCTCCCAAGTCAGACAGCTGGAAAATGGGTATCACAGACAGGAAGAAACTGTCTGTGAAAACTTTGCTTTAACTGATTTGCCCAAGGCCACACAAGTGCTCTGTGGAAAAATTGCAATTAGAATCCAGTTGCCCGGGACAACATTCACTGTCTTATGGTGACATCATTTTACTTTTTGCTTTAGTTCCTTGCCCAATTCTCTGCCTAAAATCCACTTTCTACAGTAAATTAGGCAGGATTCAGCCCAACTAGCCTTAGCTGATTCCCAAACCAGCTCCTCACCAGGCATCGCGTGAGGCAGGAGTCCTGCGGTTAAAAACCACAATGATCTTCCACTATRCAGTTTCCAAAATGGTCATTTCTCTGAATTTCTCTGTGTCTTTCTTGAATCTTTTCTCCCTATAGAAAGAAAAACATCAGCAGCTGCTTATTATAAAAGTGTTGCAGGCTGTGGGCATATCATCTTTCACTTGTTTGCTGGAGCAAACTGAAGAAAATCCTCTAATGTCATTACACCAACGTACTGGTCCCAGCAGGAACTTTCTGATTCACTGTTGCTGGGGTGAATAGATCCTCAGCAACAYGTTATCATCCTCTCCAGGGCTGGTCCTAGAGAAGAAAAGAGACATTTTGCAAGCAAATCACATAGATATTTGCCACCAGGAAGAAAAGAAGAGCCTGGGAAACTCTGGGTTTTCTCCCAGGCAAGTCAATCTAACTGCACTGCAGAACCAGTTATCTTCACTTTGTCCTTTCCCTCCCAGCGCCGTCTCTTGTACCTCCCTGTATTAGGCAGCTCTCCTGCATTAGCTGAGTTTTGGATGTGGAGGTTGACAGGTCAGTAAGGGTAGAAAGGCCCCTGTTCTTAATTCTGCATCCGAACAGTTCCTGTGGAGCTTCACCGGGGCAAATCYGGACTACCTTTCCCCTCCCTTCCCTCTTTTTTCCCCATCCCTCAAAAAATGTATCTRGGAAGATTTAGGAAGTACCTGGTCTGTACAACACACATGTGCAGTGGTAGCAAGAGGTGTATCCTCAGCACTGATCTTGTCTTCTCTTCCGTATCACAGTGTTTTGCTCCCAAACAARCAAACAAASAGAAATCAAAGCCCAAATACAATAGCAACATTTTTATGTATAAAGATGCTACATGTTATACCAACCTGCTTCTTAAAAAAAMCTGAATATCTTCACAAAAGTTAAATAAATAAATTCACCCTGGGGTAGATATTTACAAAATAGAATATTAGTTACAGTGGTTAAATTCTAGAAAAGTTACATAATTGAATTGAAAACAGATATTAATAGTGATAATAATATMAACAATGTTAATTTAATATTACTAATATTAATATTGCATTATTGTTAATAATATTATGTACATTTTCGAAATTACAATTTTCAACAACCAGGACCTGCATTATCTTTTGGGAAAAAAGAAAAAAACTGAACACAGTCTTTTCCATCTTATCTTGCTTTGTTTTAAAGATATTGTGGTAGCTTTTGTTTTCAAGACGCTTTTGGAGTCCATGAAGAAATTCATGCTATATTGTAATGTATGGTCAACAAGAAAAATRATTTTGAAAAGAATATAATTTTTAACATTTAAATAAGCTATTTYATTTTTTCTCCAATGAAGTGGCATTTTGATAGCAAATTATCCTAACTTTGATAGATGAAAAAAAGAAACAAAAATATGTAGGGGAACAATTTCATTCATATCAGAAGGGAAACTTTAAATTTYTATTCTCAAGTCAGATTATCAGGAATTGTTTCTTCCTTTGATTAACAAATAATAATAATAAAAAAAAAATCACCTGGGCATCTCTAAAAAAAGTGAAGCTTAAGTCCATCAGTGATGATTGCTTCAATTGGGCATTTCCATTTAAAAAATAGCGAAAAATCAGCTCTGTGCCTGTGATACAGTTAATATTTAAACATATGTATAAATACATGTTTATTCCTACATGAATTAACCACATGCTTCCACTGGGCTTTGAATCTGAATCTTGATAAGATAGATTAAATGTAGCAAAAAGTTGTCRCAAAGCAGTGGCCTCCTATTGTTATGCTAAAAATCAAAACACTTCATAAGATGGAAAATGAACACTTAGTCAAAGGCAGGATTTATTTCCATAATAGGTGGTGAACCAGTTTGCAATTTGAAATCATTATTGMAGTGATTTCATTTTCATTATATGAAAAAGACCGAGGCAGAGTCCATTATGTTACCTGATGGATGTTTCTGCACTGAAGGAGCAGGTGTTCTTGGAAAGCTTTCTGTCCCTGTAGAGCCTGCCCTATAGGAGTGGTTTCGTATCATTTTATTCAGCTGAAGAATCAATGAGCCTGAACAAAAGAATAAAAATGTACTTTTACTAATAGGTGCACTTTGTAGCTTTGCAAAAACTTTTATGTTTTATCTTTTGCCAGAGGGTAGATATCAGCCATTCAGTTATTTGACAGGCTGCCAGAGACCCCATTTGAGCAACAGGARCAAAATGATACCACCAAAACAAATCATACCAGATAAACTCATCTCTCAGGCAAAACTAAAAAGTCCTTYGAAATACTTTACACAAGTGTTTTATTTTCCTCTTATTTTTAGAACAACATCATCAGTGGTTAATAATAYGTAGAGAGGTACGCATATTATTAACACTATTTAGCCAGTGTTGGAGTAAGAAGGTACAAAATCACAGATGAGAAGAGGCAATTGACCTATTGTGTCAATATATTCACTATCCCAGCTGTCCCTGGACAAGCTTCTCCCCTAAAGCCCTGGTTTCAGTTGATATTTGCTGCTGCGGAGGGATGCTGACAGCCTGCTTCACTCTTATTGATTAGCAATCAATTAGCAGTACATTGCAGAAAATGCCTGATAAAAAAAAGAAAAAAAACACCATAAAAGAAGCTCACACACAATTTTTTGAAGTTGACCTCATCTTCAGAAGGCTCTTGAAAAGAGAAGGAAAAAAAAAAAMCCCAACAAAAAAGCAAGCCTCAATCCAATGCTCTTGAGTTTCAAATCGGCCATAAAGAAGAGAGGACTGGTCGTCTCTTTACTCTTGTTAATAATTTGTCTCCATCTAACAAATAGCAGGATTTWAAAAAAAATAAAGACAGTGCTAGAATAGACCACGTTTGCTCCTTGCACAAGCTTGCAAATGTGCTTTAAAACAACTTTGACAGTACCAGGCTAGGTGTAGAGCAGAAGAAAACTGGATATTCGGAGGTAGGCCTAATGCATATTTTTGTGTGAACTGTTTTAATGGCTTTTAATAGATGCAAAAGGTTAGATGCAAAAGGCAACCGCAACAAGTTTACTTGTTAATCACGCCTTGCTCATTTTCCTCTCTGGCTCTGGACTGAGCCTTGGCAGATGTTAAGTTTTCAAATTATGAAGAAAACACAGATTGGCTGATCTCGTGTCTCCCTCACACCTACACGCACGACTTGTAACCCCAAAATCTTTTCACCTTGCCAAGAAACACGTGTGCAACAAGAAACATAATGCTCAGCTGAGAAATGTAAACCCACAAGATTTATTTCTTCAAAGCAAATTACTCTTTCCCCARCTCACTTCCATTATCCTTCATTTCTGAAGCAGATTTGCAGCAGTGATGTTACAGGATACCAAACTTATGTGAAAGGTAAAKAGGGAAATTTTGGACTAGGTCTGTTATTTCACACTATTTCATAGTTCTACAAGAAGAGCTATACACAAAGCTGTAAGAGCTGTGATCAACCCTTGTCCTTTCTGCTGTCTGAGCAGGCCTGTGGGAGCTTTGACAGCTCGTTACCCCTGTTGAAAAGCCCCTGTCTTGGGGGGGGATAGATGGGATCTTACTCACTCCTGCATTTACCATAACTACCCAGTTGGTGCTAGAGCTGCAAGACCAGCTGTACTATACATTCAGAAGGGAGGATAAGATGGACATTCCAGCAGCTTCAAGACAGTCTTCAGAAAGTCTTTCAGAGGGCTCTCTGCTTTGCCAGGTGAGTATGCTCCATCCTGCAGACTTTGCCTACAGATAGCAGCCCTGTCAGATTGTCATTGCCCTGTCAGATGTGGGCTGAGGCATGCAAGTCACTGTTGATACTATCATGTGCTAGTGGTCTTGCAGGGATTCAGCAGAGATTCGGTGGATTCTTGAGGTTTCTTGCAGGTTCAAAGGYCACTGAAGTTTCAGTTTGTGCAGACTCTCACACTGCACTTCCTCAGCAGGTGCTTTCCCATCTTTGGCCTGCTGTTTTCTTTCCTTCATGCATGCTTGCAGACATACCCAGAAAGGTCAAGAAAAATGGACCTTTAGGACAGCCTTTAGGACAGCCCTTTCTAGTAATACATGCTCTGTAGTCATCCTCCTCTCTCCTGTGATTGACTTGATGTAAGTTGCTCTTCCTCAACCCCCTTTGGTTTGCTTCTCTAGTAACACATAGTGACTTCAGGACTCAGTGGCACTGCCTGAGGACAGGTATGGAGCCACAGGCTGGATTTTCACCAGTGTGATGAGCCGTGTGGGTGAGCTCTCTGTGCAGCTGGGAACAAAACTCACTGGGCTGCTCCTGGAGGCAGAGGGAGCTCCCAGCAAAGTCCATGGCAGTCATTAGGGCAGAGAGGAGGAGAGGATCYTGCTGGTGCTGAAACAAGAGATCTCATATCTGATTTATAAGCTGATGTTACTAACTGCTCATTTTCCTTAGAGCTCTGTATCCCAGTTTAGCACCAATGCTGGCCTCCAGTGGGAAGAGCAGGCCAAAACCACATGAATTGGAGATCTCATGCAGCCAAGCCACTAAGCTTTAAATTGCAAGTCACAGTCCAGCTGCTGCTTTGAAGAGTCATTCTGGACTGCCATTTATGCTTGTGCATTTTATCAGCCTAACCCAGTGTTGCTGAAATCATCATTTCTTCCTTTTTAGAAGGAATAGCTGTTAAAAGGCAGCACAGCTGTAAGTACTCTGGAGAATTTAGCCATGCCAGTAATTTGGAGGAGGTTTTCAGAACAGTAGCTTGGAAGTCTCCCCGAGGCAGAAGAGGAGGAGGAGGAGGAGGGGGGAAGAAAGGTGATGATTTACCCACTGARGCTGCACACACAGGTGTCTGGGGAGATTAATTATCCACTCAAGAGGGTCTCTGGTGTCTGAAAAGCACATCTGGTTTCCCTGCTCTGTCTCATGACTCCACAGACAGGAAGGCAATCACAACTGCTRAGCACAAGTGGTTGGATGGCAGTAGCATGCATTTGTCAGTTTTAACTTGAATAACATGATAACGAAACCTTAACACACATGAGTCTCAGGTTCAGAATCCATGCTAGTGACTGGAACAAAGTTAAAGCGAAATTTAAAGCATGTAAATCACAGAATCAGAGAAAGGTGGAAGGTTGAGAGCCCCTGGAGCTCATCTAGTCTAACCCCCTTGCTCAAGACAGCTTGCAGCATGTTGCCCAAGAACATGTACAGGAAAGTTCTTGGTATCTTCAAGGATGGAGATTCTGGGCAACATGTTCCAGTATTAAACAACCTTTACACTGCTGCATACTGTGGCCTCCCGTGTTAGTTCAGGAATGGGCTCAGTGCCAATATCAGTGTTAAAGTACACAGATCTTTTTGAGATTCAAATTTTAGTTTGACAATCACTTCACCAGTGGTTGATAATAACTATCTTACATGGGAATCTCTGATAAATTGTATTGATTATATTCTTTCTTGGATTTGAGAAAACTGCTCCGCTCAAAGAAATGGCACTGTAAGACAAGCACTGTAAGACAAGCTCTCTAGCAAGTTGCTCTTACTTTCTTGTCCTAGTCAATGTTTCTAGTGCAGCTGAGTTTACCTGATAATTATAAGAYGTTCTTAAAAGATCAGTAACTCACTGTTTGTTCTGATTACTTGATCCTGTCTTTTAGGGAARAAGTCGATCTGCAAAGTAGACCTTGAATCAGATGTCTCTTTCCCAAGCTTCAGTCTTAACCCTTCAAACAGTGATTTTGCCACTGTCACTGCTTTTGCCATAGAGGTTAATCACGTGCACTTACATCATGACTCTTTTTTTCCTTTCTGAACCCTGCCTGSCCTCATGTTTTGGGTGAACTGATGCTTATATCTATAATGAGTCTTGCTGAAATCGTGRTGGCATTTGTGACGATTAGAGATGAGCATTTTAAAATGTTGTTTATAGAATGCTCTGGGATGAATGTTGGTGGATTGTAATTTTCATCAGTGTATATTATKGAGTGAATGAATGTTATATTCTTTGAAAATTTTCAGCCAGAGCTAATAGAAAGGAGATTGGATTAACAATATTAGAAGAGAGAATCCAAGATTTCTTTCTTTTTCAGTATGTCCCTACATTTAACTAGAAAAATTAACATGAGAAAGAGCAACTTCTTTTTTTCATTTATTTCCTTTACAAAGCAAATTCTCAAATCTTTACTCATTTTTTTGTACAGGCCCTTTTGCGGAATAAGCTGCTATGAAAAAGCCATGCTATATGGTATAGGATATATATGTATATATCACACATTTTTCCTTTTCTTTTCCTAATTTAAAAGGAAGCAATCAAAATAGTCCCAAAGTTCCTTAGCTTTACTCTACTTTACGCTAGATTTATAAATTAAAAAATTTTGTAAAGAATTCCGAGCAGTGTTTATTTATGAACTTTTCATGTGTGTGGATCTGAGTTTCAATTTTCTTCCGTTATGGTAGATCTCCCCTGACACCTCCTTTGTTTTTTGCTTTTGCTACTACTTTAAGGAAAATATTATTTCAAAATTCAGTATTTCTTCCCTGTTCCCATCATGAAAGGAACAYGAGGAATGCATATCATACATTGCTCTCTGAGAAGTCCAGATAAGCCTTTCCTTTTATTGGGGACATATTTTTTTGGTATAGTTTTCGGAGAAGGTGATGCATCAGTGTATTTAACAGATCATTTTCACAGAACTTCTCTTTATTCTTGTCCTGTGACTTCTGGCTCATGTGAGTATACACATTTTCTACTACCCAGAGCTTTAGAGAAGGTCTTTGTATTGCTATATCAGATTAACCTCTTGTATTACATTAACCTACAGGCATCTCAAGTAATTAGCGAAATAAGCTGCTTTTGGAACAGCTCAACTGGGTAGTAGTGACAGTGGCAGCTTGGCAATGACTAAGGGTAGTCATAGGGGATTAGACATTCCTTTCTTCCCATTAGACATTTGGACTCTGACATTTTTATGCTATTTGGAGCCTACTTTCTAGGATGTTTTTTGTAGTAAAAGCCTAGTCTGGAGGACTTACAAGTTTTGAGGATGATTAAGGTTTATGTGCTCAAAAAAGCTATTTAGAGTAATGTAGAGCATCTACTTTTAATTATGCTTCTTTTTTTCTTTCCTCACAAATGTATCTTCAGCTTAGATTATCCATTTCTAAAACCAGGTAGCAAAACTGTTGCAGGATTAATTGTATCTACTTTGGTTCATTACAATGAATGAATATGTGAAGTTAAGGTGACTGTGTGCAGGTATGGTTTAAAAGACTGACAATGGGCTGAAATAGCATGAGATGGGAGAGGAAGGTACCACCAGCTGCTTTACCAAGTAGGGTGAATTGTCTACCATTCATTCTTAAAACTGGAATGAGAAAGGGAAGACTGGAGCAAGAGTAGTAGTTGTAGTGATTTGAGTCAGTTCCTGTAGAGCAAGATAAAATAAATTTATTACAGCCTCTAAACAAAAGTACTTGTCAAAGTATTGTTTAATTTTCTGCCAATTTTACCCTAGAAATTTGTGAAATTACTTTTTTTTTAAGGTATCTATTTTCTTTGCATGACATTTAAATGGAGCAGGTTTGGGTTTTTTTCTGTGGTTTTGCCCACAGTAAAAAGTATGCTTTTATCTTTCCTTATCTTTCCTGCTATTCTCCTCGAACCTAGCTATTATTGTTCAGTGACTCTTAATTCCCTTATCAGAAACTATAAGAGATGATTGTTGCCTCTTCTTGATAAATGGTAGTAATTTTTGTGGTAAATCTGCAAAGTTTCTAGTGTTGCCAAACCTAATAAAAGCTCAAAAGGGAAAATATTTCTCCTAGCTGTAGGCAACCAACCAAAAACTTTTGAGACGAAGACAAAACGTGTTCAGATTAGGTATGTTTTATGCACTTCTCAGCTTGCAGTGAACTCGGTCACAACTTGGCCACTGCTAATCAAGCTCTTCAGATGTATAATTTCATGCCTCGTAAGTGGGTAAAGCAAAAGGTCAACCAATTAATACTCGCCCGTGTTTCACTTCTTAGGCTAARGTCATAAAGAACATAGATGTTTTCCAGATTTACCTTCCATATTTTCAGTCACATTTTAGATACTGTATTGTGAAGGTTCTGACTGCAAATGAAGCGAGTGAGAGGTTAAAGATCTTTAGAAGAAAAAGAAAAAAAAGGAGTCAATGATAAATCCTRTTAGTAAGAATACAGAGTGAGTTATTAAATCATCTTAAATAAAAGCACACATCTATGCCCCTAGGTGACTGCTAATACTTTTATACATTACAGTAATYGACAGATTTGGTTATGTAATTTCATACATCAAAATACATGGACTGGAAAACTCAAATGGAATTCACTGCCCTTGTAATTTGCTGTGSTGGAAGACAATGAGTGGCGCTTGGTGATAAACTTCCAGCTTAGGAAGAAGGTGTGTAGTTTTCAGMTGCTAAAACTAGTACCAGGRGTCTTAAAAGTGTACCCTTTCTGGTGGTCCCATGCACAGGCAATGGTCTTTCTCACAATTTTTTTCAAAAGCACAGGGCAGGATCTGCTGAGCACAGGGCGGGATCTCCTAAACTGTGAAGGCAGTTAAAAGCACGTGCAATGATGTTTTCTATAGCATGCTTGTAACCCAAATGGTAAGCAGAGGAAGGAGGCCTTTTCAGAATGGAATAGGTTGATCTAACCCATGCAGTTGTATGCACTCATTAAATTTGAGAAAAAACACCTGACCRTAACATTAAGAAAAGCATCTGACTGACTAAGCGGTTACCTAGAGAAATAATTCTCTGATCAGCTATTTACAGTTTCCAAGCAGAAGCAGGCCAGACATGCTTATCAGTAATCTCTCTTTTATTGAATTTTCACATTCCTTTCAGTGTATGTATACATTCCCAAGCTTTCTGAAACGAAGGCTTAGACCTCACAACCTACACTACTGACAGTGTGATCAGCAGGCGACTCARTGGAGTAGGCAGCAGCATTACAAGCTAGAAACAGCAAATGACAGTCGAGTGTTTGTCCTTTGCCTCACAAACAAAAGGGTATTGCTTCAGAATGACTCCAGGGACACTCTGTAACTTCTTCAGATGCAACCAGTTGCAACAGGAACCTGCAGTTAAGGTGGATTTTTTCCTCCTAAACACAAGACTAGCACACCTGCTGCAATGTCAAAATACTCAAACATGTAATAAAAGACCTTGGTATATTTCTTTATAATATTGAAGAGAGAAGACATTCAACAGCTCTTTCCAGCCCAGCTGCCTCAAAGCACAGAAGTAGGAATGAATGAAGCCTACACTGTGCTAAAATTAGAATAGCACAAGAGGACACCAGTATAAATCACAACATCCTCTTCTGTATTGCGTGTACATTCTCCTTGAGTCACAGACACAAAACCAGTACTCGTTTTCCTAATGGGGATACAGAGTTATTGCACAATACAAATATTGAAGATGTGGAAAATAAAGGCAACATCCAGAAACACTACGGTTCAGAACCAGACTTTTTCAATGTATTTATTTTGTCCTGATCCCTTATGAACATCTAAATCATTTCTTCAAACACAGATAGATGGCTTCCATAACAAATTYAGTCAATATGGGAAAGCATAACCCTCCTCTCCTCTTTTCTTACTGTCTATGCCTTTCCTTCACRCTTAAGTAGTTATCATCATGATATTGGTATCCAAAATACAGATATAAAAGATACTTTCTTGCTGTCACACCAGATAAGAAGTYCAGGACTCTCTAATTTCAGCATTCTTTTTCTCTTTGGTAAGTTGAGTTAATCAATTCCTCAGTTAGCTGGAACTGGGGACTGTATTTTTGTGCTACCCTTTTCATCCTCAAGGTATTGTTTGCAAGCTTGCACCGTCRAGTTAGGCTAACAGAGCTGTAGCCTCATGGTTTGAAGATGCAGCATGACACGTCAAGGTACCCTTTCCCAGTCATTTCAGTGACATTCAATTTGTTACTCCATATTTTCCAATTTGTTTTAACTTCACTAACTGTAGTAGTCCATTTTCTGACACCAGGTAGACAACCATTATAAAAAAATTATTCACTATAATTATTCATTATATAATTCATTATAAAAATTTAAAAATTATTTTTTAAAAAATAATTGTTTATAGAAAATGTTGTATTTATAATGTCAGAGACTTATTTTCTATTTATCTACTTATCACACATGGAAAAGTGGAATAGTAGAGCAGTAGTACTAAAATTTTTGCATATAATACTTGTATAAGTATTTCATATGTAGCCCAAAACATCTAAATATCAGTTCTGTATTCAYATAACACAGTTGCTTTGCATTATGCCACAATGTACATGCACATATTAAATAATTCTGCATGCAAAATTGCATGCCTGTCCCTTTTGAAAGGGAATGTGTAGTCTGAGAATAAAATGTTCAAGAAGTAAAATACATAGGCACACTCTCTTTTGCTATGAAATTAGGGCAATGATTTGGAATATTTTTGGAAATGTGTTGAAAAATGTGAACAAAATGTGTTGTACTTGGACTATGAGTAGAACATTTTTCTTGCAGGTAATAAACAGGTACTAGAATCTGTTAACAGTAGGTAGAAAGGGGTACAGATTAAATGAAGTTGAATCTAAGTCAGTGCAGCAAGACCTAGCTGGTATCTTGGTGTATTTAAATTCTGTTTCTTGTTCTATTTTCTCAGTGTTAACAATCTCTATTAAAACTGCTGTATGAATGAAGCAGCAGTTATGTTAKACTAGGCTGTTTCTGCAGCATTTTTAATTGTGTATTTAATGTTTCTCACAAAAATTGTCATCACTGCTTCCCTAAGATCCACTTGTTGTTTTGCAGAGTATCTTGATTACACAAGTGTAGACTGAGCACTCTTACATTTCTGTGGGCCTAATCTCCATGTGTCTAATTATAGCCTATACTCCTTGCATTCTTGATTGGTAATCAACTTCATTAAAGCAAAATTTGAGAAATTACAGGAAACCTGGATCTAGGAGGAGCTATACAAAAACAGTGTGAGAACCCAATGAACACAAGAGCCTGTGGGACACACCAAGAAGTAACTCAACCTCAAAAGAAAATTGTGAGGAAAAACTAATTGTGATGAGGCAAGAAATAGGAACAAGATATTAGACAGGAGAAAATTTCYAAGACATCAGAGCAGGAGTTAAAATTGCTGTGGCTCATAAATGCRTTTGGAACATAAAGCCTCTTGAAAGGTGAAATAAAAAAAATGGTTAAAACGTCAAATTACTGCAGAATCTCTGAAGCAAGGATTTTAATGTATGTTTCTTAGTACAACTTACATACGATCTGATAGTCTCAAGTCTGATCAGCAGTAATCATTTTAATAATAATAATGATATGCAGAAAAACAATTAATAGGCAGGCTATACTATGCTATAGAGACAACAGTCTTTTTGAAGACTGGCAACACTGTGGCAGGTAGTCACACATCTTTTGGAAGGAATGTGCATTTAGATGAATTATGATGAGAAATAACACCTTTGAAAATATTGTGCAGCACACCAGACAGTGCATTTAACAACTAAAGGAAAAGAAAGAGATGAAAATGCTCACCCCTGCATGGGATGCTCACCCCTCTATATTAAACCTACCTCAAGCGGATCTTTTAAAGCAAGTATTGCACGTGTAGACTGTAGTCGTATTTAAGTCAGCAAGTGTTGCTCCTGCAGCATTGCTTGCTCAACAAGCAGGCATTGGCCCTCCAGGCCCTCCTGCCTTCCCACTTGGGCATTAGTGACAGGTTTCAGCATGTGAAGACTGCTTTCAAGTCAAATTCAATAAAAAGAGAACCAAAAATATTGTGGCATTTATGATCYAGTAATACCACGGTCTTTAAACAATAGTTTGCATAGAGTTGCCCTGTGACCATGTTAGTGGTCATGCTGCAGGTTTTTGATCTGTGGGAAGAATTAATCAGAAACAGGATACATGGATTTTTAAGCAGTGTTTTTGTTTGTTTGTTTGTTTGTTTTTAAAGGATGCATTACAGAGTGGCATCCTTCCATGTATATAATTCAGTGAGCCATAGCCTTTATTTCCATCTCGTTTATAGATTTTTCCAAAGATAGACCAGAGCAACATAACGTAATGTAAATTGTTACATTGCACCTTCTTTATTAAAACAAAGGCCATACCCCTGGGACAAAAAAGCAATTGCAAATGAATAAGCCAACACCTAAAGAAGAGCCAGGTAATAACATATTAATTCTTAATGCATATATAAACCCATGAATCAACAAAATAAAATAATAAACTCCCCTAATCCCTGAAAGAAAATAATTTCTCTTCTACAATAAGTGTTCACACAAAAGGGCACAAACTGAAACATACGAAATTCCATATGAATATGAAGAAAAAAACCTGGAGTATGAGAGTGACAGAGCACTGGAAGAGCATGCCCAGGGAGGTTACGGGGTCTCCTCTGGGTGTATTCAAAGCCCTCCTGAACACGATCTTGTGCAACGTGCTCTAGGGGTCCCCACTTGAGTAGGACAGTCAGACTAGATGTTCTCCAGAGGTCCCTTCCAACCTCAATCATTCTGTGTTTCTGTGAATAGGGAGAAATATTTATTCCATCATAGATTAAAGAACTGCAAGTGAAGAAGTAGCTCTAAAAAGCAATTTTGTTCTTCGTGATTTAAACAGAATCTTGAGAAAGGAGTAAGGAGTCGTCTTCTTTTGCAGTTGATGAGGCTGTTGGGATTTATGGCTGCTTGACAATCTGATCCTAAAAGTGAAAACAAAACAGTTGAATACAGAGAAGCTGGAGAGTGGAACTAAACAGCGTGGTGACTTGCAGCACTGTTACAGATATCTCAAGCTATTGATAAAGAGATCATATCTGTAGAAACAATCTGTATGTGGTCCTTCGGTCAATACCATTAAATCTGCTGTCACTTAATAGCTGGCAGAGGGATGCCTACAAAGAAGACACATGAGAGAAACAACACACATTAAGTGAATATGACAGTGGAAACTGAAAAATATTTGACTGTTAAAATTAATGTCACGAAGAATTAGGTATTTCAAAGACAGTGCTTTGTGTTGGCTCACCTGCTTTTTTACTTTAGGAAAATTGATCACACAGTAACATGAGCACTACGACATTATCACAGCATTAGATTTAATGACAAAATGGGATTTTGAACAGTAGTTCAATTAGCCTTGAGAAGAAGACTAGATAAGTGAAATATATTGAATTTGAATAGCACATTAACCTAAATATTCTGTGGTTTCTCTAAATGGAGTTAGAGAGCTCTGAGTAGGAARCTATGTTGCCTGTCCATTTCTGTCCATCTTCAGCACACCACTGCTATATGGGTACCTCTCTGCTCCATTGCTGACAAGTTCTTATCATACAATATCATGCACCTCTTTCATCCCTATGAACACATCTCAGTCTTTTAGTGGAAAGGCAGATGCCATCAAAGTGCAGCTGTGTGGGCCATGTTGCTCCTTTTTATTCAGTCTGCAGTAACTCAGGTAGTGTTGCTCCCTCACTGAAGCTATACAAAACTGAAAACAACCAACATGAATCTTTTTCAGACAAGGCTCTTAGTCTGCTGCTCCATCTGCAGTTAAGAGACTAATCAGCATGTGAAGAAGAGAAGGGAGATAGCACATAAATTAAAGGAACACCAAGCAATAACTGAAAATCTTAAGTCATCTTTGAAAAGAGAACATAAACTTAAATGAGCCTTTTGCCAAAGAGGCTCCACAATCCAGCAAAATACATGCAAATAACACTGGCTACCACTGACTATCTGATCAGAGAGGGTCCTATTTATCGTTAATCTAGAGCTTGTCAGAGGGCTCTGGTGTGCAACTGGCCTTACTAGAAAGTAGGTCTAAAGTAATTCAGACCTATCATTGCTTGGAGCAATCATTTAAAAACAGGTGGGAGGTATCCCATGCTTGGTGGTTTAACTTAGATAATCACTATCAAAATCCATTTGTCTCGAAAAGTGCCTTATATACTCCACTTTGATCCAAGAGTTCAGCCTCATGTAGTTCTTATGAGAAATGAGACCTGGTTCTGAACTAACTTGAGTAATATCAAAAATGATCAACATAATCCTTTTTTATCCTTAGCTTGGTTTTCCTAAGGGCTGAAATATAAAAAAGCAGAAACAAGGCTTCTGCACACATTGGTTCTGAAACACTTCACCGCCTGTGCACTGCCATCCCTCAGCGGAGGTGCCAGCACTTCTCCAGGGCAGCTCTGGAGGACAATTCTGCCCCAGAGGAGGACCAGCCCTGTGAAGAGCCACCCCACCAAAGGGAGGCTCTGCAAACCCACACACCACACAGCAACATTCAGCATAAATAGCTCAAATAGTATTTTGGGGAGATATGGGAAGGTGTGTAACAGTTGTATTGTCATTAGGAATCCTATCYACCTTTTGTGGAGTGTTGCAGCTTACGACTCAACTGCTTTAATGTCTCGGAGACAAACACAGACTGGTTTTCCAGCCACTTTGTGTCCTGGCCATAAACTAAGGGAAGAGGATTCTGTCCATAAAGCAAAATCTATTCATTTAGTTTCTGTCCAACGAATAGAAATGACACCCTGAAAAGGATATTTTTCACTGTCTACAGGATGCACCTGTAGTTTCCAAGCTTCAAATAGCRTAAGTTTTATTTTCATTTAGTCTTCATAGCTTTCTAAAAGGCCAGAAAACCACAGATATACCCCATATGAACTGTGAAAAATGTAGCTGTGAGGGGACCTCAAAGAAAATTCTGGCATGACACAGACTGTTTCATTGGATCAAACCACAAACTAAGATAACATCCAAAACATTATGAGTGTCTGAGTTGTGTTTGTTGGAACAAAAGCAATCAGCCATCTGACTTCTGTCCGGAATTGAAAACCTGATCCTACCATTCTTACCACAAATATATATATATATATATTTGGTAGAAGAATACTCCTGAATTCAAACATGTAATTAGGCTCCCAGAAAATACAAGGCTAGATCATCTGCAAAATATAGTGTACCTCCAGTGACTACAGGTGAACAAAAATCTCTCAAGTACAGACACTAACTGTAACAAAGAGATGTAAAGGAGGAGAACACATAAAGGTAAGTGATGAACATAGATCTTGATGTTTAAGCAAGCGCTCACTTTGCTCATTAACATGGACTCTTACTTTCTGCACAGTGTTATTTTTTGTTCAACAGTATCTCTGTTTAAGAAGACATTTCAGCACACATGCTGGATATTAGTTTCTGGAGAAGTCTGAGCTTACCTCCAGGATATCACAGAATCCTAGAATGCTTAAAGTTGGAAGGGACCTATGACTGCTACTGAAGGCAAACAAAAAAATTACAAGTTTCAAAAATGTTATAAGTGAGTGATTCTTATTCTTATACCACAGCATCCTCAGGGATGCCATGGCCTCACACACTATTCTGCCTTCTGTATTGGGGAGCAGGACTAATGAATGTCCCTGTGGTCCAGGAATCCTACAGCCAACAATAAATTGCCACCTCTCCACAGCCACACTGTGAACTACAAACGTTGCGTTAGATGACTAACCAGTTGGGATTACAGTTCCAATTACTTTTCACAGCAGATCACAGAAAACAAGGACTGAACTGCATTTAGAGCAGTCCCCCAGCTCATTGCTCTGCCTAACAGAGGATCCATGCCCCCGAATGCCCAAGAGCTGCAATCCACAGCAATCAGGGCAATCACTCATGCCTCACCCAGACCGAGGATATGCTGAAAATGTCAGTGCCTCCTTCATASTCTGCATGTTTTGCTTTACTTAGCTTGGAAATTAAGTCAGGGAAAAGGAAGATGATCATGATTATGATTTTTTTTTTTTTTCTGAAGGGGAGACCTAGGAGCTCTGAAACACTCCTGTGGTGTCCTGCAATGTAGGCCATTTTAGACTGCATAACCAGTCTATAACCAATTTCTCAGATCACCAGCTGGAGACATGGAAGGATGTGACTCCTCCACAGAGAATTTATTCCTCTACTTTATTCTGCTTACAGTAAAAAATATTTCTTGATGTCTACCTCCAAATCTATGCTACTTAGATTTAAGACTATGACATCTTGTATCTTACTGACRGCTAGTTAGTGGTCATMATTTACTTTCCTTTTTGCAGCTACTATGTTTGAAGGTCTTTATTTTTTTCCCCTGAGTCTATTCTAGACTAAAGAAACTTTCTTAAATCTTCCTTCTTAATGCGCATTAGTGCCGCTGATCACTCTTACAGATCTCTGCAGGTCTCTCTGCAYCCAAACATTGTTTCATAGCTGCGTAGCCTTCAAGAAGGAGCAGCTGCCTCATTAAAAGATGCAGCAATGGTTCACCTTCTTTTCTATCTGGTTATAACGTTTGAAAGCTAAATGACCATGGAAACAAGATAATTCCTCACTATACTTAGCTGTCTAAAGAGGGCTAAGCAGCCTCTTCTTATTGTTTGCATAACAGTTTGAGCCATTTTTTTCTTAATGAAACACGCTTTGAGTTAAAACAGAAAATATTATATACTTTAAGGGTTTTATTCAAAAGGTCAGCTCTCCAAAKCCATTTGACAACAACATACTTGACAGCCAGTACTGTAAACTACAAAATCCTCTGATTCATTTTCACTACAATGAAAAATGGCTGTATGCCTCTAAATATTTTATTAGAAAATGTTAAAAATCAACTCGTTTAATTTGCTTTCAAACAAATTTCACTCTTTAAAACTTCCAATACAATTTCTACAATAAAATGTTATTTCAAAGATATATCATGAGTCATGTACCTTTGCTAGTGAATTGGAAATTCATTATCTTCATAGCACATTACAAAAAACTCTTATTGTCCCAAATCTCTGGTCATTTTCCATTGAATCAGAATAGCTTTTCAGACACAGCATTATTCCCATTCCCCTACATAATCACTAATTAACCAAAACTCTCCTCAGACCTGAAGTCTGGACACTAGCCTTCAGCTGGCACACATCAGCATAACTGCACATTTGAGGAACTCTGTGCTTCTATTTTCATCCAATTTTCATAGAAAACTTTTTCTGTTAAGTTTTTTTCCCTTTAGTTTACTGTCCTTTAAAGATTATTCTTTTCTGTTCCTTGTACTGCCTGGATCCCTCAGGGTCCTCTTGATTTAAACAACGTGGCCATTTTAACATACTATATTTGGTGTTGAAAAAAGCAAGTGGAAACCTTCTTTTCTGGGAACAGATATTTGGGAGGAATTGCTGGTTGAAGGCCAAGAGCTGCTGCCTCTCYCCGGAACACGATCCGCAGCATCCTCCCTCCCAGCGCAGAGGAAGCGATCCAGAGGTGCCAGCAGGATGCACCTGATTGTCCGGATCTTGTGTCTGAGAGGCAGCAGCTCCCGCTGGGCTCCGGCAGGCATCCTGAATGCAGCTGCTTTTTTCCCTAAGAGTGGGAAAATAGGCCTAAATTCAAATAGAGAGGGGGTAGGATACTGTGCTTCAGTCTGCATGGTGATCATGCTGAAAGTGCCAGATGCCCAGGCTCAGTGAGTGAATCCGCCCTGTTACTTACYGTGGTGCAGATTAGACAGAACTCCTTTGAACTTAATAGCACACCACCTATATGAAACAGCAATATGAGGCACRCAGACTGACCCCAGTGAAATAACTACTGAATCCCATCAGCAAAAGCCAGGACAAAATAAYACCCCATCAGCACTGAGGAGAAAAGAGACACCAGAGAGGTTTTCTCAGCTGGTGCATTCTGAGATGCAACAAGGAACAGGGCAAGATCATCATACTGGGGGAAAATTCTATTTTTCTGTAGTCATGGGCTGCAAATATGCTTCTGACTTATTCAGTTTTGCATATTCTTTGCCTGAAAGCATGCATATAGAATACATTGATTATTTTTTATTTCCAAGCATCAAATTTATCCATTATGAAAAAMATTCTCTGAACTACCCAGCATTTTCCACAGAAATATCTCCTATGAGTATAATGGCAATGACAATGTTAGAACAAAACAGGAGAAAAATCTATATTTATGAACCACAAAACACAAACACTAGAGCTAATTTTGAGGACCAGGGCATAAGACGTGAAAATTAAGGGAGAGAGCACATCCTGAGGCTGAAGGAGGTACAAAATGTGTATGTTTGGGGCTTTAAATGCAAGAAGAGTTGGGAGACCTCTAGAGGCAAATCAATGCAAGGCTAAGAGTCCCTTGGGTTGTCCCTCCACTGCTTAGGGGTTGCTCCCTGACAGTTTCCACCTTGAACTGCTCACAGCAGAACACAGAGTAACTGGTTCAGGAGACAGAAATATTCTTCACCAAAAACCCTTTGACCCATAAACAACCAGTTTCTCTCTTTTCATTCTTAAYTTTCCCAAGAGCTTCTCCTACACTGCTGGCACATTATCTCCTTCTGAACTTGAGCAGTTTCAAAGGACACGAGGAGGAGCAGAGGGCATGAGGAGAACCAGAAGTAAAAAGAAGACATTTTAGATGCATCTTAAATGAATGATGAAAAAAGCGAAATGCGATGGATCTTTCAACCCATGAATGCCAAATTGGAAAAACAACAAACAAACAAACAAACAAACAAACAAACAAACAACTAAACATATCCTTTCAACAATCCCTTACTGCAGGTCTGGATTAGGATCTTCAGAATGACAAACCAAAATTGATGAGAAAATGAAGATGAAGCTATTATACCTCCTGAGTGTAAAACAAACTTTTAACCAGCTAATGTACAAATATAAAAGGATGGGATTATTCCTGATCACTGCTTGTCAGGGATCTCATTAAGCRATCATTAAAATGGGAAGAAACCCAACTCCTAGAATAACAGGCAGTGATAGGAAAACTTGCTTTCTGATTCATGCCGGAGATTTTAAAAAGTATCAGTCATTTACAGATGCAATAACACATTTCCAGGCAATAATAGCTACCAGGAGCAAAACCTTGAGAGAAGCTGATTTCTGAAACAATTTACTTCTTAGAGCTGATCAGACCCCAGATGTTCTATGAAAATGTAGAACAGCCCATTAATAGCCAACATGCAAAATGTTATGTAGCTTGCTAAGCATTATCTAGCAGTTCCCTGACAGTGGCAAGGAGAGTATGTCATTCTCCAGAGGCAATAGAAAAAATATCTTTAATAGGAATTTATATCTTTATTTATATATATTTCTGCCAGAAATTCGGCAGAATGGAGTAAAAGAGACTAGTTTTGTAAGCAGAAGATAGATGTCCTCCCAAATTTGGCAACAGAGGAGGTAAAAATCATTTCAGGAAAAAAAAATGAAAAAAACCCCCAACTTGTAAAAAATATATTCAGTAGTCTAAAGCTGTCCAGAAAACTACAGACATTTTTAAACTTTGAGGCACCTGACACACACAATGTTATAAGATTTGCTATTACCCAATTTGTAGACATACATATATATACACACATATATATACACATATCACAGACTGTCCCCCATTAGTAAAGCAGTGATGATGAGCAACAGGGAGGAAGATTTCTGGTGTTTCTGAGCCCAGGTCTGTGGGGCAGGGGAGTCCAAAGAAGTGACTAAGCACAGTGGGCCTGGGCAGCCTCGTGCACTGAGGCAGGTGGAAAGGGAGACAGACTGCAAGCAGGAACACAGAGAGGAGATCCCGGCCTGGCCAAGGGTAGATCTGAAGGTAAGACAGCAAAGTGACACAGGGAAAGATTTCTTCCGAGGGTTTTTTCTCCGAGGGGGCTGCTGCAGTTTGGRTTAACCCCAACAGGCAGTGAATGCTGCTAGGCTGCAAAGAGGGCCTGGAGGAAAAGACCCAACCTGTAGCTCACAACTGGTGAGCTACAAAAACCATCATGGATACAAACCCCAAGTTCTACTGCAGTAAGGAATAAAAGCRTCATTTAATTCAGTGAAATGCATTTTCATCCAGGACTAGCTCTGTGTGAATTTTCAAAGCTGTTCCTTCATTTTGGAGTATATAATTCTGAAGCAATATTGTACTGTAAAATATTATTGAAATCTGTCTGGCTGAAACATTGTGAACTGTATTTTTCCTGATTCATTCAGATATACAGACACCTGGGATAATCAATAAATGCAAAAAAAAAAWGTAAAATAAGGAGAGAAAGCAAATCCTGGGGACCTGACTTTGTATTAGACAAAGATACCTACAAAAYGGCTAAATTCCACCAGCTTAGAATTTGCAAAGGGAGCCAAGAAAAGGATTTCTCCCCACTCTTCCATTTCAGTGAGTTATCCCTATTTGTTTCCTACATCYCTACTTTTTGTTTCATAGTAGCTAGTAAAACATGTATGCAGTCAGTCTGAAAACTCACCAGTAAGCTGGTAGCATACATCCAATTTTATACAAAGATCTTCAGCTGCTTTATTTGCCACCCGCTTCCTAGAATATAACAATATCAGTATTCTACAATACAGCATATCTTCTGCTGTATTTTCTTCAGCATTTCCATATTTTTCAGTTCATTCCTCTATATAGAAATAATGGACTAATAGGAACAGTAGAAGCTATGTTCTTTACCTGTCATCTTCAACAAGGTACCAAAATATTTTAGGTAAGTGACCTGTTYTTTCAGATATTATCTACCATTGATGTTAGTTGTCATATTTTACTAAGACATCTTAATTAGACATTTTTGTTTTTCTTCCCTAAACTGAAGGTTATTATGTTTGGTCATTTTCTTCTTGCAGAACATTTAATGATAGTGATTGGTGTCTCAAAAGACAATCCCCTGCCCTGATGGTTGTGAATTTAGAGAAAAATTCCTTTCCTGAAGTCCACAAAAATGGCAGCCCTATACAAACATCCAATATGTGAACTTGTGTATCATCTGAGCCAAGCACATTTTCACAAAAAAACAATTCATCTCGATATAATAACACTCCTCTGGATATAAAGATCTCTTGTTGCTTGATAATAGCTACTACAAGCAAAACAGAATCCCATAAAGTATGTCTTGCAGTCTGCCTTCTTAAACGTGTCTGCACTTTAATTCTTTTCTTGCAAAGAAATCAAAATGCAAAGCAAAAGCAGCAAAAAGTGCAGAGTCCTTCACTTTGCAGGAAAGAAGAYTTCTTGAATCTATAAATGAATAGCTGAAAGAACACCTCATCAACAACTTGTAGGTTGTGTTGGAAAGTAAAATGAATTTATTGCAACAAGATCAGTCCACCGAAAATCATGGGTGTATTGTTACTAAATGACATACATGATAGTGGTAATGTGAAATTAAAGTTATCCTGGGAAGAAGAGAACTATACTCTGTCTTTCTTTGGAAGAGATTGGAAGGAACTTTAACTTTCATTTTCAGGTCTTTAGAAAGAATTGGGTCATCTGAAACATATACCACATACCATCTAATACTCTTTGCATTGTAAATAACAATATAGTTAGGAAAAAAAAAAAAGCTTCAGCTTTTCCTTCTCATTAATAATTACAGAACTAATAGAATTAAATACTTTATATGGATATTAAAAACTATTGACTAGTTTCCAAGTCAGCTTCTAAGGCTCCAATCTTGTAAAGAGCCTCTAGCCTGCAAAGAGATACAAGCAAAGGGAATTTTGTGAGATCTGATTCAGGTAGATTATGTTCACATGCACAAGGGATTGGGATTTGCATTGGATTCATATACACTCTGTCTGATCCTGTCCTATATGTGATCCTTGGAGCTCACCATGTTCCAAAAGACAGCATGGAGTCTGTAGCTTTTGAATTCATTCTGTGTCTTCAGACTGGGAGCAGGAATTTTAAGCAAATCTCYCACAAGCTTTCTGTGATTTGCAGCCCTCTCTGAGCACCCAGTCATCACGGACTACATTTAGTTAGTGTTCACAGTTCAGCTGGTGAGATTTAACTAGACAACTCTCCCTGGGGAAAAAAAAAGTCAAATAATGGATCAATAATATTACTGGAATAAAGATGTAATTGTGTTATGTGTACGCCTGAGTGGTGTGAAGAGAGGTGAGAGCCACTGGCATACTTGCTGGCTGAATATGAATGATTTTCACACTGCTTTGCAAATTTGCAAGTTAAGGGATAGAAACTGGGCTGTGACCAACTTGAAAAGATGGACCTTGTTAAACCTCTGTGAGGTGAAGCATAACTCCTAACATAACAGTGCTGAAAAGCATGCCATATTTTTATTTTTATTTTTAGTATATAACTGCAAACAGGAGTACTGCAGAASAGATTTCAGTTTCAAAGATCCATTGAAAACACATTTTACAGTAAGTTATGACTAATTTATTTTCCAATTGCAATTTATTGGCTGAACAAAATAGAGATGGGTTATTTCAGTAAAAAAATATATTTTTTTTAAACTTACTGGTATCTGAAAAAAAAAAAAAGAAAGAATGTTTTTGCCAATTTCTTTAAGAGCTAAGGTCCAGAACTCAAATAGAAAAGATGTTGTGGGCCAAGTCCAAAAGGCACTGGCAAACCTTTGATTGAAAACTTCCAGCACTCTTGCTTCTCAAGACATGGCAACAGCTAAAAGGACAGCTTTGGACTTACCAGGGTGAAAGCTCCTGCATCTCTTCCATTTCCTTTTTTTTTTTTTTTTCCTTTGGAATAAAAACATGTTCAGAAACGTAACACCAAGGATTATCTATGAAATGACTAAAGACAAAGACGTTATGATGGTAAAAAGAACTAAAGAGGGCACAGAGCCATGAGATAGATCCAGAGCGGGACCGGAAAAGCAACAGAGCAAACACGGTTCCTCCTTGCTAYGTTTGGACATCTGAGAGCACTAGAACCAGGTGCTTCTGTGCRGTGTGTCTCAGTGTCTCCTTTCACTGGCCGAGGCAGGACCACCTTACAGGGCTTTCTCAGAAACACAGGACTGGCGTAGAGCTTGGGATGTGATCTCACTCGTGACTCATGAGGAAAGCAGATGCAGTTAAGGTAGACYTCAGAGGCACAACGAGGCCTGCACACCAAGTGAATCATTAGGGTCAGATGAAGGTGAGTAAGAATTTTGTGCTCAGACATTTCCCTCAAGACTTTTATTCTGTGTTTTGCACTGTCTCTGAGCATCTGACCCTCAGTGACTACATTTAACTTTTGTTAAGTTTGGCTGGTGAGATTTAAATGGGCAGCTGTTAATGGAAAACAAGTGTCAATGAGAGTGAAGCAACAGTATACTGGAATAAACGTGTATGTGTGCATATATGTATGCCAAGTGGTGTGAAGAGAGCATAACACTGCAAAGGAGAAGGTGAACTTTTAAGTTACACGAATCAATGCTGTCAGCAGACATATCAGCTGATACGTCTGGAGTGTTTCCTGCTARTTTCCTTCTCCAGGCTGGGGTTTGTCCACATTGCATACATTCCCTGCCATGAGAACATAAGCTTAAATCTTTAGAAATGCAAATATTCGCATTCTACTGTCTTTAGCATGTGTTTCTTTTCTAATATCTATTTGTGATAATGACAATAAATCAGGTTTGTGGAATAAAGGCAGCTGAAACATCCTCCTGCTTGTTTATGCTCTCCTAGGAGGAGCCTCTTACATACAKCTATTTGGAGGGGCAGCACTTCATTTTGGGCATGTCAAAGTGAGTGACAAACTGATGATGATAATGAGTATGATTAGACTACACCTACCGACAAGAGCCTGGTTTCCCTTTGTTTTGTGCCCACTACGGTTATATTTTTCCAATGACATGAATAACACGCTGGTCAGACTTACATATGTAACAAAAAACTCTTACTGCTCATAGGAGCACACAGCAGAATAAAGATTTGTGGTAAAGCTCACTCACCAGTGTTCACAGGACCAACATAAGCCTATCCACTATTTAAATTTCACTTGAAACTAATTTTGAGGGCATAAGTAAGGCCTGAGTCATGCACACGCCTTGGGCCATTCTTACAAAGATATTAAACTTTTACCTCTATAAAAATACTGTGTTTAGGTATTAATAGCTTTTTGCATTGCCTGTTCCTCCAGATAACATGAAGTTTCTCTCATGAAAAACACATTAGYGAAGCAATGAAGATAAAGGTTATGCTAGTGGGACTTTGCAAGTATGTTTAATTTATGAAATACGCCTGCCAGTGGTCTGTGTGAATTTCACAGTGCTCCTGGAATAATTTCCATAGAAGATTTGTGTCACCTATAATAGTTAATGATTTATATGTACTGTACATGCAGTAGTGAAGACATTTCTAACTGCTGTCAGTGCATTTAGCTCCCCTGAAAAGCTCTTTTCGTGATGCCTGTCTCCAGTATTCAGGCACATCTACTCAGTGGCAGGAATGGCCCAGAATAGGAGCTCCTGCAGCGCACTTGGAAAATACCTGCTGATTCTCAGGGAATCAGCTGCTCCGTCTTGGAAAATGTCCCATAGCACAGGTTTGCATTATCCTCTTTGCTTTCTTATTTCTTCTGTACAGAGCAGCAAACCACACTGTGTTTCTGCATTAATGAAAGAACTACTACTCCTACTTACTGCTACCTACTGCTACTTACTAAATCAAAAGTCTCTTCCATGCAGAAAATATAAATACTAATAAAAAAAAAATCTATATTAGCTATATTAGAGAATATATTCATTTTTCCCTTGGCCTGGGAAAAAAAAAGATGCAAACAACTAATGTTCTTGACTTTTTCATTCCTCTCCCCTTTTTTCCCTTTTACTTCTCTGTTTCATGATTACTGATTGAAGAGATTTGTCTTTAGACCAGACTTTTCTCTTTCAGAAGCATTTGTCCCTTTATGCTTTCATTTCAAAACTGCTTTTGAGCTCCTCTAGAAATGTTCTGAGACATGAATTTGAAGAATCCATACTTAGTAATCAAGTAATAGAATAGTAATAAAACACACCATATTCCCATCACTAGGCTGTTGCTTACGATCCAGATAAGGTCTCCTCCTATTATGTCCTCCTAATATTTCTCCCAATTATGCTATTTCCTTCTTCAGAATATTTCTAAAAATCAATGCTTTTGTGTATCTAAATACTTAAAAGAATTGTCCAGAAGTGTATTCTTTTTCATTTCTAACATGCTTTATTCTAATGTTCTCTCTTGGTTTCTCTAACATTGATTAACTCTACAACATGACGAAAAATACTGCTTGCAAGACCTCCTTTTTCCCTCCTGGTAACCTTACTATGGAAAATCACGACTTCAAGATGGATAAGGTTTCACAGAGGCTACATCATCAGCAGAAAAATATGTAAGTTATTGCATAAYCAGAATAAAGCATTATCCAAACACAGTGGTTCTGATATTTCAAGAATAAACATTTGTCTCCGGGTGACAGTGCAATGCATATGAAAAATCAACAATATCTTGCTGTATGGGAACTTGTTTAACAAAATGCAGAGTTTCAAATACACAGGAGGCTGAMATTTGTTACTGTCTCTCTACTTGTTGAGGGAAGAAAGGTATTAGGAATGGCATCTTTAAAGGCATCTTGTATGAGGCTATGCAGCGGCTCATCTTGCCCCRTGCTAAATCTTGTGAATTGACAATCTAAGCAGTGTAATGCATCAGAGCCCTTCAGACACTCCTGAATATCTCACACACGGTGGCCCATTTGGATTATCTCTATTTTCTTTTCCCGGTTTTACTCCTCCCTGTTCATGGAATGTACCCAGATGCTGCCTTCAACAACTTTGCTAATTATGTTTGTTTCTTCGGGCACTGTTCCTGTCTCCCTAATAAAGCTAGTCTGAGCCCTCTCTATGCCTTCCAGCCATCTGAGCATTTCTGCCCTTTCCTTGTATGCTTAGAGTGGACTTCTTCAACTGGCAGTAGCTTCATGAAGCTGATAACTTGTCTTTCTTTAAGTCTCTAATCCCACAGTGACTGTCCCATTCTTCAAAATTAAAATGCCCAGTTACCCAAGAGTTACCTTGGCTGTGCCAAATGGGCAGCCCGAGRAGCAGCTCTGCTGACCACACACATTGCCCTCAGGTGGGAAGTGTTTGCAGACGGGCACAGTTAGGAAGCCCACCTTGCTACCGGGAGTGCTGTAACTCTGAGTTTTCAATCCAGTAAGTCCTAGCAACGCAAAGCCATCATTTACAAAATCACATTTCATCTTAAATGTTGTCATGAAAGACCTCGTGTGTCTGATTTAGCTCATACTCGGGGTCCTGGTAAATTCCCAAGTCTCTTCACCCTGAACTGGACTATGCCAAATTTATCATTACCATCTTTGACTAAGTGTTATCTCTTTCCCTTTTCGTCTTGCAACACAAGAATGTAGCCTGTAATAAAATCAGTTACATGCAATCTGCTTATTAAAGGGTACAGCACGTTTATGTGGTCTTCTGGAGACAGCTCAGAGCTTACTCTTCTTAATCTCCAAACCAAACTAGAYGGGAACACATCGTTATCTGAAGGCACTAAACCAGATAACCCCTGTGTGTGCACCACGCCACTTAAGGAAGATATAGAGACCACAGGTGGGAATTGTTCCAAACAACTTGCAGTGCAGGCCTTTGCACTCCAGACTGTGGAAATACAGGAATATTGTGGAAATATCTCTCCATAGTCTCCCATGAAAAGTTTGCAGTTTTGCCTAGGAACCACTTTGATTTTCATTCCAACTCTGCAACTGAAAAATAAAACCCCGGCAGTGTAAAAAAGTGCTACTGGGTTGAGCACAAATAGAAAAGTAAAACTATCAAGGCAGTTAATATTAGATTTCCAATTATTATTGATGGGTCTGGTCATACATTACACATGTAACTATTCATGCACATGTAACTATTCATGCACATGGGTTGCAAAGGCCTAGAGCAGCACAGATCAAATTAGAAATTCTTGCTTTTGTGTGCAAAGTAATGGCTAACAAAAAGGACTTTATGTGTTTTTTGGTTTCCTTTGTTTTTAAAGAAGTAGAAAAGCTATTTCAGATTATGGGATGACAAATTTATWCTTCAGCAGATATACAGTACTCAGTAAGAAAACAGAGTGACATAATATCATTTTCAAATAAATATAAAAAGCAGTCATTAGGAATGCGCTGTTTTCCAGTCACTGAATGAAAGCTATCAGCCAGACAACACACACACACACACACACACACACACACAAAAATATGGATTCATAGATCTACTGTGCAAAATAATCTTTGGTAAGAAACCAGTTGCTCCAACCATTGATAAAAGCATGTAGTCCAACTGCTTTCTGGCAATCTGTACTTAGTTGGTTACCCACTCAATCYACTTACCTCTAAAAACACTGAAAAAGAAAATATTCCAGGCTATGAAGTATAGGAAATTTTTCCCCAGTGAGCTTATTGTTACAGTGAAAAGGAGGGAAATTCTCCCGCCCTYTCTAGGTTTCAGCTCAGGATTTTCCTTCAGTACTTCAACAGCTCTTCCTACAGACATCTCCAGCTCATAARACTGGGACTTGACTGAGCTCAGCTATGGGCAGGGCAGCTGGACATGACTCCTGATGGTCCTTGGGGGCTCCATGGACTAACAGTAGTCCTGGAGTGAGTGAAAACCTCTCTTAACTTCACTGTTCCTGCCTGAGAAAGCGCCAAACAGCGACACACGACACTATGAGCTCTTGTAAGGGCACCTCCTGCTGATGCTCCGAGCTCTCTCCACAAGAAAAAAGGTGAAGCCAATGGTGAAAGTTTAAATAATGGCATGAGGGGTCAGATCAGCATTCCTCGAGCACCTCAGTACTGTCTCTACCCTACCAACGAGGAGAGATATCTCCAATGGATCCAGCTTGAGCAAATCTTTCATACAGTGGCTGGAAATGATGGCAATGGGTTCCTCCTTCATGGAAAGTGCTGTGCTCTCAGCCCAGCGTCTCCTGTGCAGTGCCCTTGCTTCCCTCTCCCCGTCCCTCACTGCTCAGCATGGCTCCTACCTATGTGGAAGCAGGTAGAAGATTCCTAGAAGCACAGGCTGAAACTGGCTGTAGGCTGTATGAGAAAGCGTGTAACTGAGCTCAGCAGTTCCAAACTTCGAGGAGCACGGCATGGCATGCCTTTTCTAAGAAAAGCAATTGAGGACCATTGCAATAAGAGCTAACTTTCAAAAATAAGTGGAAAGATGTAAAAGCAGATGTCAACGCTCCTTTTACTTGATAGCGGAAGCCTCCTCTTGCAGGGAGACAAAAGAGCAAAGCTATTCTTAGCCGGGTGGCGCTACCTTTAAAGCAAGCTTGTTTGCTTCCTGACTCCATCTGCTGGGAAGACACCCTACTACCTGCTTGCTGCGCTGCCACATTTGCAAGAAGTGCAGAGGTGAATCACCACGCTCTYTCCTGGTCTCTCTTACTGCAGCTCAGTGGATATTTAAATGTTCGGCAGCCTGGATTAGTTAAAGCAGAGAAGTCCTCTCGGAATACTTTGTGCACAGTCACTAGATGCGTTCTTGCAAAGCACCGTTACTGGGTCGTTACTGGGTCAGTTCCTTCTTCCAGTTTTCCATGCAGCAGGGGAATGTTCTTCCATGGAGGCTAGAGGCTATCCTCAATCCTCAGCCTTTTCTTTTCTCTCTCTCTCTTTTTTTTTTTTTTTTTTTTTTTTTTTTTTTTTTGGTTTAAAATGTTTACATAACTTTTGGAGCAGAAACTGGAATTCAGATGTCTTTGCTGCCTAGCGAATGTTGCAGCCACCGCTCGCTCTTCCCATCTGGCGCAGGGATCGCAGAGGGAAACAGTTCGGGCACTGGGCAGCGAGCAGCCTGCGCTCCCCCGAGCGGGCGGGGCCGGGACGGCGCCCGGAGCCCAACGCGGGCCGCCGCACGCCGGCCCCGCGCCCGCCGGGCTCCGCTCGGCCCAGAGGCTCCCGCGCCGGGCTCGGCTCCGGGGGCGCGCGGCTGCCGGTCCCTCCTCCGGTCACCCCGGCCGGTCGCTGCTTCCCGCCTCGCCCCCGCGGGTCTTCGCACAGGACGCGTCCCGCGCGAGCAGAGCGCGCGGTCAGCGCGGAGCGGCGACGGTCCCACCGCCCGGCCCGGTCCGACCCGACTCGCCGCCCCCTCGGAGGTGCCGGTACCGCCGGGAGGGAGGCGGGCGCGGGGGGTCGCGGCTCCCCGCCTCGCCCCCGCGGGTCTTCGCACAGGACGCGTCCCGCGCGAGCAGAGCGCGCGCTCAGCGCGGAGCGGCGACAGTCCCACCACCCGGCCCGGTCCGGTCCGACCCGACTCGCCGCCCCCTCGGAGGTGCCGGTACCGCCGGGAGGGAGGCGGGCGCGGGGAGGCGCTACCGCCGGGCGCGCTCCCGAGGCCGCCCCGCGGCGGCGTCGCGCCCAGCGCCGCCGGGGAGCGGAGCGGAGCGGGGGCGGGCGCGGGCGCGGGGCGGCGGGAGGAGGCAGATGCACCTCGRGGCGCAGCCCCGCGCAGGGGCACCCGCACTGGCCGCGGAGCGACAGAGCGAGCGACGCCCCGGCCGGCCGGSCGAGTGACTGAGTGAGCGGCGGGAGTGCGGGCTGCGCTCGCGCGGAGCCGGAGCGCGGCCGAGGTGGCCCGGGTGGCGGAGGCGCCCGCCAGCGCCGGGAGCGATGCGACTGTAAGTCCCAGCAACTTGGCCTGGCTGCCCCCGCTCTGCGGTCTGCGCCGGAGACAAAGCGTGGAGAAAAGGGGGAAAAGGAGGGGAAAGGAGCGAGGAGGCGGGAGCCGCAGGTGCCGCGTTCCCYGTGTGGCGCTTCGGAGCCACCGGCGCTGCCCTCGCCGTCCGGGTGCCGRGGGGTTGAGCTGCGGAGAGTGGGAGCTCCAGTTGTGCTTGGGCTTTTGCGCTGAGGAGCTTCCAGTGCGGTGCAAATTGCAGACAGTAGCAGTTGTCCCTCCTGGAAGCGCTGGCCGTTTCAATGACACCTGAGTTGCTAGTCAGGGCTTCTCATTCATGYCAGATATTATTTTCATGTTGTTTTTCTTCTGCCACGCTGATACCTGTATTTCCTTTGTCATTTGACACTGCAAATGTAGAAACATTGTTAGGTTTCAGAATATCGCCATTGATGACAATACCCTGATGTATGAGACTATTTACTTTATGTGTCCAAGTGCAATAGAAATGCCTGCCAATTTTGTCTTTAAATTGCTATATTGATTTCATTCTTGTGGGCTTCTTGACAAGGTTAAGGTTGTTGAGAATTTGTAAGGAAAGAGAAAAACTTCTGTTTTATTTCAGTTACAGAATGTCAATTGTAGCTGAAACAATGGATGAAAAAGTCACTGATAAAGAGTAAATAGCAAGATGTGTGTTCGGAGATATCTTGAAGTCAGTATCTTCAACATCTAACTAATGCCTTCCTGTCACACTTCTAACAGTGCACGATATTCTTCCTAGGACTGCGCGCCTTCCCTCTTACAAAAGAGTTAAATAATCTGAGGAAGAGGAATTTAGAATCAAGCCAGTGCATCAAAATGCATTTGTCTTCTTCTAGGTACTGAAGCAAAAAAAAGCTCTTGCTTTTCTTTTTGGGAAAAAGAGTTTACTGGGCAGCATATGCAGGACTGCTGTGTTTGTGGGATAGTATTAGGGTGGAGAACCTGTGTTTGATCCCTGGAAGGGACCTTGCATTTTTCAAGAATATCAGTGCTGACCAGGGTGATGTTTCTCTGCCTCCAACAGCTCAAGCTGCAGGTGATATTTAACAGAAGAGAGAATTTAATTCATCACCCAGAATCCTAAGCGTAAGTGTGAAGTAGATAAATTAAACCCAGGAGAGCTAATAGTTCCTTTTATTCTTTATTTTTCAGACATCTGACAACCTTTAGCAGTAAGTAACCTTTGCTAAGTTACCTTTGTGAGGCTTACTAGAGGATTACCTTAAGTCTTACCCTACTAGAGGTGCCATATATACTGACAGATATGAAATTATTCAGAATGTTACAATTATATGCAGCAAATATGCTAACTTTTAGAATCCTGAATAAAACTTAGCTCTATTAAGATGAATGGCAGAATGCCAATTAACACCTCCAAAGCCTGAATTTCACCACAGGTCTCCATTATAATTTTATGGCTCAGTGCCAGCCAACTTTGGCTAGAAATTCAAGTGGCAAAGTTTAAAATGTGGGTAGCAATACAACAGCTTGCTGTAACAGTACTTTATAATCTGGAGGAATAACCACATGGGTTAAATATATATATAAAATAAATTGTATTGTACTTCTGAAGAGAATGGGCATTTCAGATTTGCCTTACATTTAATTTTTGTGGATACTTTCATGAGACTGCATCATAAATACATCAGATTGCAGTTTGGATGTGTATACCATAGTTTAACAGAGGTATTCAGACTGTGGTGGGAAATATTATCAAAATGTGTTGTTTCTGAAGTTTAAGAATCTACAGTTAAGAAGTTAACTGTTAAGTCTTTTTATTTATTATAAAAATGTCTTCAAACAATAGAGCTTTCCTGCAGTTTAGTTCTCTACAGCTCATAAGCTTTTATGTTAGATGAAAGAACAGAAGCATGTTTTCTAAAAAACTTGTTGAAATGTTACTGCATAATGTATTCACAAGGACAGATTATTAAATATAGTTTATCAAACTTTTTCCCCTATGTCGACAACAGAATGGTTTTGAAAGCATCTAAAAACATTGAACATTTCCATTAAAGATGAAAATAATGAGCTGCAGAATGTTTTGCCCAATTGTTTTTCTTCCAGCTCTCCTCCCTGATCAAAGTAGAATGGGAAAAAAAGGAGCTAGCTCTTTAATATTATATGTGTGTTTAAAATCTATATCTATGACCCTGTAGGAAGCTAAATGGGCATTTGGTTATATGCAAGTCCTGTTACATAATAATTCCAGTGTGAGCTGAATAGCTACTATTAATTCCATTAATTTTGTATAAGCAAAAATGGAAGAAGAAAAAGCATAGCCTGGCAAATCATTAGCTAGGGGAAAGCCTTTTCTGTATTTATTTTTAAAATGATGTGTGCAAATTCAGATTTTGAGTAAAAAATCTGAAGTTTCTATAATTTTGTCAAAAAAGTCAAATTCTGTCAAAAAATGAGCCGAATCTTGTCAAGTGGACTACACTTGCCCAAAACCATGGTAGCAAATAACATGAAATTCAGCTCTGCAAATGCCCATCAGTCCTAAACATTAGAAAGCTGGAGGGCTCATTTTTTTTCTTCTTATTATTGTTCATGCTTGAGGTCCACACTCCGATGGGACTTATTGAAGCCAGTATTGAAGCCCTTATTAATGCTGCACAGCTCGTGCTTGAGCCTTTTGCAGAGTGATGTGGTTATGTGCTGAGCACCTTCAACCCCTGCTGTTGGGTTACACGGTTGGGTCCCTGCCTGGGTGGCCAAGCACCCGCTAGGATTCACTGCTTTGAGTACATTCACCATTGAAATGGCCAAGAGGCACCAAAACACCCTGCCGAGGCCACGTAGGGTAGCAACACGCAACCTGTGTCTGAAGCACGAGTGCGCTCTACATGGCAAGGGTAGAAGGTGACTGAGCATTAACTGATCCTTCGATGACGGCGTTGAGGGATGAATGACCAGCTCTTGAGGTTGTGTGTTATTTCCCTCTGATCCTGTTTTCTTCAATACGAACATCAATGTTTACTTGTAATAGCCTGCCAAGTAGCAGAATATAATTACATATTGTTTGTTCTGTGCTGCTCTCTGGTCTTTATGCCCACGCTGGCATCGCTTTTAGCTGCTTGGCTGTGCGGGGAGAAGGGGGCTTGCCTGCTGCAGGCCTCTCAGAGCAGCATGAGACACGTGCTGRCAGTGCCAGATGTACATATGAGATAGCATTGCTTCGAGCACCTGAGACAGGAGCTCTGGAGCTGGCTCTGGGGTCTGTGCGTGGCACCCTAGGGGTGGTGTTTTGTCTGAGGGGCATTTGCTACAATACAGGTGTTGTACGTGCACAAATGCAAGTAGTTCTGATGCATCATAAGCCTAGGTATACATCGCTTTAAAATGTGGTTCACATTCTTTTGGAGCACCTGTGGAAGGTTGGGCTGCTAAGCAGTGCTGATAATTAAAATAAAGATTTGTGCTTGAAAATCAGTAACACGTATACCAGAGATACATGAAATCTTTTTGTTATGCTCCATGAGCAGCCTTTGGTAGTGGGATAAGCAAGTGAAAATAATTGAGGTTCTGTATATAACATTGTTTCTAAAAGTCTGTCCTTCATATTGGATGAAATTTGAACTGGATTTGCTAGTGAACTTGACAGACACTGGACTGCTTCTGTGTGGAATGAGATAATCCAACATAGCATGGTGATCTTGGCATATCACAGTTAACCAGCAGTAATAGTAGAAGTGCTGGGTTTGGTATTCACCCAGCAGTAGCAACTACAAAAACCATCCTAAAGATTKCATTTATGGACATGTTTTAGCTGTATACCTTTTTAATTAAGATTATAGTCATAAATGTCAAAGGGGTCTTATTTTGGGTGTTTGGCTGAACAAACCAACTTTTCATTCCTCACCAGTGAGCAGATGACCAATTTAACCGGCTCCATAAGGTTGAGGAGAGGCTTGTATAAGGGCATGGGTTCACAAGGTGGGGAAGCCTCGGGGCTAGTAGTTGCTTTTTCATGGAGGGCTTGATAGGACTGTTTACCTGCTTGTATGGAAGGACACAAAGATTTACCATTAAACCAAGGAATAGGCAATGTTGGAATTCAACCTCAAGGTGAAATTTGAACCACTTAACATATTTGGTAATAAACAGCAYTGAGGGTGAGGATAGATATAAAGCACGTTAAGGACTATACAGCTGTGRATTTTTGGAGGAGGGCTCCAAGGAAGACTCCAGAGGACTCCAAGGATCTCCTTAGTCCCTGTACCTCAGACCCAGGAATACCTGCAGGGATCTCCTGGGTCCAGGAGGAGGTAGACTGCAGTACTGGTGTTCCCTAAAAGGACTGAAAAATAGGGTTTCTGCAAATGCTTCTCATCCACTGCATCTGAATACAATTGCATTGCAAGYGTTTATTCACTGTAATCCTGTCTTGTTYAGTAAAGGTGACATAGAATGGCATCTGTCTTAAAATAAGCTTCTCCAGTGTGGCTTCTTCATCATTTATTTTAGTCATACATAATAGAATACTTGGAACAGATTTGGCAGAATTAGATATTTACATTACAGTTTAATAGAGCTTTTGAAATAAGCATTTGAAAATAGGCATCTTTTGAAAAGAACCATRTTACCTTTTGTCTCTGGCTTTTGATTAACATTTTCTACTGTTACCAAAAGTTAGATGAATAGTACACYCAATAAAWTTTTCAATATTTTTGAATCCATAGSTTCACTATGGTTTAGAGTAGCCCTGGCAGTTAACACACTAAAAGTTTACAAACATGGTGAAGAATGCTTGTGGTGGCTTCCACATACTCGCTGTAGTTTGCCATGTCTTCACTAACTTGGGGCAAAGCACAAGTTTACAGGCAGGTGTTTGAAAATACCTTTCTTTTCTGGGATGTGCTAGTAAGCGTTGAACTGCCTCTYCACAATTAGAAAAGCAGATTTTTATTCTGTTGTTTTGTCCTAGATATTGGACACCTCTGTGGACAATGCCAAGTGAGTTCACAGACATATTTTGAGGTTGCTCAAGTTAAGATGAATTGTAACTTCTTATAACTAAGCTCACAATAATAAAAAAAAATGGAAATCTTCTTAAAACACAGTGTCACTATTAAAAACTTATCAAATTCTATAATTAAGGTACTGTTGAGATATACTTGAAAAGAGAAAAAACTTCTACTATTTTGTTAGTGTTGGCACAACATCCCTTCAAACATTGACTGAATTTTATGTGTGTGGTTTTTTATGGTGAAATAGTTAGTTTTCTGTGCTCACATAACAGAAATTGCTATAATCTGTGGCACTATTTACAGCTTGATGGAAGAATGAGAAAGGTAATCAAAGACTAAATAAATTCATGGAGTGAATTGGCCATTTCCATTTCTCTCAGGCATAAGGCCCGCTCTAATATGGGAAAGCTCATGTGACTGCAACACGAACTGTGATGTGTGCAGATGGATTAATGTCAGTGTGTTAGTTCTGATTTCTCTCCAGCTGCTATCAGTCATGAGTGTTAATTGCATAGAAAAATGTAACATGTTTCATTGATATTGTTTGCATTTGGCTCTTCACTGCAGAATGTGTGTGCTAGAGCAATTCATCTGTGGCAAATCAAGCTATCCTCATTGCAGTGAGTTCTGAACAAGTAATATGACTCCCCAAAGGGATTTGCATTTTAAAATTTATCCTCCTCCTCCATCCATGAAGCAATATTAACTTGGTTGTGCTTTATGCGGTCTTTGAGGCAGAACCTACCCGTGTCTCCCTTTCTCTTGCACTGGGAGTGTTCTCCTGAGCAGAGCTCCAGCGCTTCCATATCGTTGTCTCTCCATTCGTGTGTCTACAATCTTTATGGTTGTATAGCTGCTTCATCACTTGGATCGTTGCTTATGTGGCTCTCCCTTTTGCTCTGTATCAGCTAGCAAACAGATGGTACGCATCTTTTGAAGGATGAGTATAATTTCTCACAGAAGAGGAACAAATGATGTCCATAAAGTTATAGTTCTTTATCTATTAAAGAATATCGTCTTCCATTCATTGGAGCACAAGCAACAGCAAAAGTTATTTTATTTTCTTTAGATTGTCATGATAGTCCTTCTCTAAACTATTATGCACAGCCTGAAACACCCTGTGAGTGTGAACATTTCCAGCTCTTAAATGAGCTAAATGCAATCTCTTCATGGTTCTTGGTGCAATCTGTATGGTTATACATACTCATGGTTCTTGAACCATGGTTCATGGTGCAATCTGTATGGTTATATATACTCAATGACAGGGGAGAAGTATACCTGCACCTTTGATGCTTCACCTGAAGCAAACCTAGAAGGATTTTTCATAGCTGTTCTTGCCTATGGTACTGAGAAAGATGTCTAGGACTGCTGACTTTCCTCATGCAACTAGTTAGATCTCTTCCTGTTCTTACCAACCAGTCAATGGAACCCTCATTTTCTCTCCAAATCCCTACTCACCAGACAATATGAAAGTATAAGTGAGAGGGARGGTTACCCTTTACTCTGCTTTGGCATGGGAACGTTATGAAGACTGAGGGGCATGGGATACAGAAAGAAGGAAGTAGAGTAGACTAGACAGAAGGAAAGGAAAGGTGAAGCACTGGAAAAGAGAGTGCATACAGCAAGAAAAAATACAGAGAAGGAAGTGCTCTGCACGACAGAGAGAATGCTGTCAGGTAGAGGAGGTGTCATAATAGGAATGTGCACTTSTGCATCTAATGGTAGGGATTACTTTCTGGAAAGTTATATTACAAAATGCCTAATTAATTAATAGAAAGTGTTGTCTTCCAGTATATGTTGTAGCAGAAGACAATTTGTTTGCACGCCAGTATTAAATTTTGCTTAGAGTTTAGAAAATCCCTTAAGTCCTGGTCTTGAGAAAAACTCAGTGATGGGGAACAAATTGGATGCAGGTAGACTTTCCTTTAATTTTATGAGGGCCACTTGCCTCACTACAAGCTACCTGACTCGTGTAAGTCCCTAAGCTGTGTGTATTACAATATAAAAATTTCCCCTGTGTTTAAATGTTGCCAAGTACATTTTAAGTAAAGTATCATCAAGTAATAAATAATAATCACTGTTACCATATGTTCTCAGAGACCTAGCCTTTTTATTGTATTCTCGATTCTGCTTTTTTATTGTAGGCCTCATGATATTTGATAGCATGTTCTTCTGAAAGACCTAAGTCTGGAATCGTCTTAGCAGCGGGAAAAAAGCACAAATCCATTTGGATTTACTGCTGTTTATACTCCTGCTCACTTTGCTGGCAGTGTGGTAACATAGGCAGTGTTTTGTATGGAATATGTTCATCTTGTGAAATGCGTAATGTAATCAGGATTCATCACTAGAAAAATCAATAGGTAACTGCTGAATGTCTGTCATTTCTTCTCTTTCACTTACCATCCAAAATAATTCACATTTCTAAGATCCATATCTGGAAATCTGGAAATAGATAAAAAAACCCTGTTGTCCACTACAGCATTTTGTCATTGCTATATTGCACCACCACTACACAGAAAGGGTCTTGTGGAACCTTGACCACCACCTGAAAGTATCTTCATACTCTACCAAAATGCTTGGATAATGTTTCATCAGTATTAAAAAGTCTTAACATTTCTCTGCTTCTGTAAATAACTTGTGCTGCATTGCCAATATCTTACTTACTTGTGTTGCATTGCCAATATCTTACAGCATTATAGCCATGTGAGGTATTCAGTATATGATTGATAGCAGATTTCTTAAAGCAGTGAATTGTGGTTCTCATCACGTATATTTCTCCACATGGAGAAATCACAGTGGGTATAACTATTGAAGATAGTTACATATGCCAATTACTTTTTTGTGGATTTTYATATAATATGTTTCAGAACTATTTTTATTATTGAGAATGATCCTTTTTCTTTTAGTGAAAAAGGAAGCGTTAGTGAATGACAGGATTTTTTTTTATGGCAACTGGACTTTTATTCCTGACTCTAAAATTATTTTTGCAGTTGAAGGGAATCAACTGCTTACAAAGATATTTCATTTTTTTGTAAAATACTATTTTAATTCAAACAAACAAAATATATATTATAATATAAGTATCTTGTACTCTGGGTGGTTATAGTTTTCGTGGACAAAGATGAAACATTCTGGAGGAGTCCTGTTCAGGGAGAATGCTTACAACTTTCTTTGGAGACATCTGAGATACACTATGTGACTATAGTATGGCTGACGTGCCGTCATTAGGTTGGCTATAAAAGCGTAAAAGCACAGGCAAATAACTGTGAAAATGTGTATGTAGCTGTATGTATATGTTTAGTATATATGCGTGTACTCATACAGATCTGGTTATGCATATGCAATGTACAACTGAATTAATACAGATTCATACTTATCAGGAGATCCTGGTTTCATCAACTTGCTGCTTAGCTAATTGTTAGTCTTTGGGACTGAGAACTTCTGCAATCTTCCTTTGGATTAATTTATTTGAAAAAAAAATGTCATTTTTTCATTGTTTTTGAATTTTTTTCTAATACAGTATATATTGTTTCACATATGACCACAAGTTCTGGTCAGTCTTTTTCTCTGAGAAATGCCCGTACTACCATGCTGCAGAAAAYGGATGTGGCAGCAGATGGATTTGGAGTCAGGACTAAAGCTTTTATTTTTTGTGTAAGAGCAAACACACATACACACGTGCATGTGCACAAACACACACTCTTGTTCCACATCACTGTAAAACTTTGGTCTTCTTTCACAGTTTTGAAGAAGTGCTGCAAACCAGTCTATGGTGCCTAATTGAGGGCTGATAGAACAAGCACCAAAACACAGAGGACAAGCAGAGAGGAAAGTGAAGGAGACAAGAGGACCAGGCAAAGAGGTTGATACCTGTATGGTGGAACTCCTGTGACTGGGATTGGTGAATGGTAGGGATGAATGTAGAGAAGAAATGAGTGGAGAGAAAGCAGCTGACATCTGGAGGAGACAGAAGTGGATGACAGGAAAGTTCATAACGGAGAAGATCAAGAGGAGGGAGTCAGTGCACATGACAGTGTTCCTAGTCAAGCCTGCTCTGCTGAGTCCTGCCGRTCTTAAAGCTTCTCTTTTTCTTACTTTCTTCTSTACAGACAGATRAAAGCAATTCCAGATACCTGTAAGGGAAAAKATACTGAAGCAAATAAAACAAGTCAGGATGTACTGCTGTTGCTATTTGAAGCATGCTGTTTCAAAAAGAATTGCTCTCCATTCAGAGAAGAAATTGCAAGAAAGCTGGAGACCGACTGACTGAATCAGCTGGCTGCAGCCGATCAGGAAAAAAAAAACTATTACTGCCAAAGAGAGTGGAGTGCAGGAAATCCTTAATGGGATGAGGCAAAACAAGAAGGGGAAGGATGTATGCAAGTGGAAAGCGCTTAAATCTTCCTAAGATACCGCTAGAATGGCAAGAGCATGAGTCATCCATAGCGGATGAAAGGATGCCTCAGTAGTGATGACACGCAAGYGATAACGTGCAGGAGGTCAGCAGGCACTCATGGGCCCAGGCTSAGGTAGAGGCACCAGCCACACTTCATGTTAGAAGAGAAGTCTGCTGTACAGGCACAAAACCAGCAAATTGCCAGTGAATGTAGATGGTATCATGCAGCCAAAAGTCAAAGCTAGCTGCTTGAGTAGATTTATGTTACACACTGCARAGCAAGCTGAGGAGAACAAAGCCTCCAGTGCTTGCAATTGAAAGAAGTGTGTGGAGAAAGCAGCAAGCAGCAATGGTATCTTCGGTAGAGAAAAGGGAGAATAATAGTGGTCAGTCTAACAAATTTTCTAAAAAATCTTGAAGAAGTAGCTATAAAAATCAGCATTAGGGTACATTTTTGGGGAATGACTATGTGAAAAATTGAACATATGGCACAAAACATAACAAGACTAGGAGGGTACAGGGGTATCTATTCTGTGTAGAAGTAAGTCCAAGGGAAAAGTAAGCATGCAGGTATCTGTATAAGTGATGCTCCAGCAGAATTAATTTTTGGATTTCCATTTTAACTATACATTAAATTTGTTAAAAGTCCGAAGGGCAATTTACATGGGAAAAGGGCATGTCCGGGCAGATGTGTACAGTGAAAAGTTTTCATGTGTGCTTGAAGACAGAAGTTGCACACTTGGTGATAACAAGAAAGAAGAAAAATGGTGCATTACACATATGTGCAAATATTAAAGAGCTTTAAGGCAATGAATAAAAAAAAGTCAACACTAGAATGATCAAGATACAGGAGCAAAACAACCCACTTGCGCTGGATGACATCACTTCCAAACTCTTCCTAATAAGCACGTTCATTATGCCAGATGCACAGCTTGGTGGTGGAAGATGAGCTGGGACAAGGAGGGCAGCTAATTAATGCCTTCCAACACTCTGTCTGGAAACCAGTGGTTCAAAAATAYCTGCTGACTTATCATCTACACAAGATATGTGGGAGAAGAGAGGCCCTGAAACAGCAGAAAGTCTTACTAGAGGGAATGCCACTAAAAAKCAGTGGTGTTAATCACACAGTACTGGGGTCATTCCTAAATCGCAGTCAGATCCAAATCGTTAGAGAGGGGATGAACGAGAGAGCTTAAGCACTGGAACAGAGTGCCTGGAGAGGCTGTGAAACTTGSATCCTTGGAGATTTTCAGAACTAGTCTGGATGTGACCCTGAACTACCACATCTAACTTTGGAACTAGCTCTACTTTGAGGAAGGGGGTTGCTAGATAATCTCTAAGAGGTTCATTCTGCCCAGTCTTTCCTCTGACTTAAGAATTACTTTTTTCTCGAAAAGAGATATCCAGCAGATCCAAAACAAAGGAAAGGTCGAAAGAGCCAATCTCCTCAAAGYGGCTGGAATTCAGATTAGGGATAGCAATTTATCTAATAAACAGCAGAAATAATAGCTTTTCTTTAAGAACTGAAAAAAGCGAAAAAATTTATTGTGTGGTCCAAGAATGGGACAGGAACCTGAAAAAAATGTGGACAGAGTTAACCTGGAAATAAAACTAAATGGTCCAGGGGGAAATGGAGAAATATATCTGCAAGAAGTGCTGCATGAGTTGTGGGATATGGTGTTGGTGATGCTCACACCAAGAATCTGTATAACAGCAACGATATGCTGTCCAACGTCTTCTTAAGTATTTTTCTTCTCATATCTAAAATACTGCATTCTCATCCTTCCTATACGTGCTGTGCTTTTTTTTTAAATAAAAGAAATGCCAAGCYCTCAAAAGGAAATGCATTGGCTCCCCATCTGTGGAATCATGATAATACTATCTCTTCCCAAACAGCRGTAGTTTGAAGGTGAGTAAATTGTCAGTGAAGCATTTATACTGCAGTAATGAATACCACAGGAAAAAACATATAGGGAAATTAATAAATCACTTTGCCTCACAAGGTTTGATGAGAGTAGAATAAATTAAATTCGCTGAATACCTGTAAGAAGTAAAATATTGAATCRCTTATTCAGTGGACACTGTTCATCCTTTGCAACTTAATGAGGAAAAGATTCATATGGAAAAAGAAGTGTGGGGACTAGAATTAAAAATTATGATGCATATCCCTGATTAGGCTTAGCAAAGGGTACATAAGAAGTTTCTAACATCTGACTTACCTTTATAACCTGGAGAATCTTCAGTTATATGACTTTATTACAATCATTTAGTTTTAATAATGATATTCCAAGAGATGTTGTATGAGATGAGAACACCAGGACTTCACATGCACAGGCAAATACAGTTTGTTTTTGTTTAAAAGACCTCATAACATTAGTGAAGACASAGTTTTTGATAAAACTTTAATACATTCATAAAATTTAAGGTGGAAAGCAAAACAATGTAAGTTTAAAAGATTTAGGTTACGCTTTAGCATATATAAGTTTCAAAGAKTAAAAACTGATATATTTAGGTCACTATCAAGAACTAATATTAAAGTGGTCTTAATACTGCTGAATAGTTAAGCTCATCCATTTTAAAGATGGCAGTATGACAGCCAATCTGTTATTTTTCATGTCTAGTGCTGGTCCATGAAGAACATTCATTTTCTGTGTGGAATATTATCATTAATGTGGTCCAGGAGGTACCTCTGCTGTTCATCATCTGTTTCTTTTTTTTTTTTTTTAATCAATTCCTCGCAGTGCAAATGAAATGCAGTGCTGGGGCATGAGTTAGCGTCCATGAGTGACGCGCTGCCATCCCGTCGGAGTGTCTGAAGGGTGTCAGTAACCGGTTGCTCCGTGAAAGGATAAAATATGAGAAGTGATCCGTTATTCAAGTAGTTAGAAGATCTAGTCATCTAGTAATTAAAAAATAATAATATTTTGAATTTCTCTTCTTACGATTTCTGTCTTCTTTATGCAGAACCTTCTTTTTCAGAGACTGGAAAACAATAAAAGCATAATGGGTGTTTCCAATAAACCAATCATAATAATTTAAATTGCTGGCCTAATTTTATGCATTTAAATCGATGGTTATGCAGGCAGGAGTCACTTTAGCATTCTTGAAGTGGAAAGGGTAAAATACCCATAAAAATGCATGTCACAAAATTAATCTCCTCAGTGTCTAATAAGGTGCCTGGGCTGATCTGAGGTGCTCCCAGTACTGGGACCTTGTGTAGCGATCTGAGAAACACAAGTCAAGGGAGCTAGACACCAGAAAACCATTTTAGATTTCATCCAGGTAGACATGTGAGAGAGGAATGAACCTGTTTCAGCAAAACTGCTCCTATTAGGGCTTTAATTCCTATGTAGAAATGTTTATGGAATGTAGAATTCTTCTGTAGATGATTCATATTAAGTCCTCTTTGSACTGTGAATGTAATGAAGAGTGAGCATAGTGAAAGTAAGAATGGGGCCTAGTGTAAAGAAATACAGTCTGCTCATTTAATTAAGGTCCCATTGCATTAATCTCTTCATAAAGGAGTGTAGAGATGGTAGTTGTAAAKGCAATCTCTGTTTGCTTTGAAGTTTTTAACTCCAGTAGAATGGTGTAATTGGTCCCAGGGTAGATGAGATTGTGGCCCTCTGACCAGCAAACCACGAGAATAACTGCACACTTTTGTGAAAGTTTATGGTTAGAGACTTGTGTCAATTCTGCATTTGTTTCTCTTGTTTTGCACTCTGTGACCACAAGGCAGTAGTTCCCTATGTGCCTAGTAGTTTCCTGCTAAAGAACAGTATTTTAAACATAGTACAAAACAGTAACTCTGAGMCTGAATGTGGAAACAGAACAATTAAATAACACAGCTGAGACATAATTTCACCCAAAAGAAGGAAATACAAGCTCAAAGCCAGAATCTCATTTTTAACTTTTCTTTTTGACTGTATGCSAAGTAGCGYCTKAAGCAGAGCCTGATTTTTCCCTGARGCATGATAATAATTCCATCATGTTTGCYTGTGTGCATTTCCACACGCGTATATTACATCTTTCCGTTGTTCCTAGTGGAATGCCTGGACAGTGCGAGTTAGCCTAAAGCARGGAGGAGACAGGAAAAATCTGCTTAACAGCTTGTCAAGAGGCAGCCTTCTCAGCAGAAGTAATGCACCAGGAGAGGAAGAGTTAAAAAGAGAATTTCTTGAATAACTGCTTCTATTTATTTATTTATTTATTTATTCATTCCTATTGTTGCTGCTATTACCAAAAGGAAAAAAAAAAAAAAAAGATGCATGAGGAGGCTGGCAGAAAGGAAGTCAAACTGTAGCCTTCTGGGAAGCCGTGCACAGAGACCTGTTAGCTTATTTTTTTCCAGCTTTCGGGATTTTTCTTGCAAGGCAGAATTTTTCCGCACTTTTCTCAGTCCTGCTTATTTACCCTTAGTTACATAYAGGTGGTTGATAACGTGTCCAGTAGGTGGCATCCTGTTAACACGGTGCTAATGTTTCTTCACATTTTTTCTTAAAAAACATTTTCTTGCAGAATTTAAATTGATTATCCCAGGGTCATTTACATTTGTTGCATTTGTGGGAGGACTTCAAGTCAAAACCCTCCAATCTGGGCTCACCCAAGCCACAGAAAATCCATATTTGGGTATCTCTGCAAAAAAGAGAGCAAGAGAGAAGGCATTTTGCTGCTGGTTCAGACCCGGCTTTGAGGGATCTGGCCACAGCTGTCAGCTTAACAGCACTTATGGACACCACTCCTGTTTGGATGTCTTGAGTTTTACTCTGACTGTTCTAATTTCAGGACTTGTTTTGGGGATGTGATGATTAGAACTTCATGTTTATGTTTAAGMAACTGATTATAGAGATTATGAAATCTTGTCCTCCACATTTAATCTACCTTTGTTACATTTTTGGTCATTTCTTGAAATGTATTCATTGTTTTCTTCCAAAAAAGTAGTCATGACTGRTAGCTAGGGAAATGTGTGTTATATAGCTACATATACTGCTTGTGCATCTACATACGCTTCTGATACGAGTGACTGCTGTCATTACAAAACACACACTGGAATTAGTTTGAACAGGCATCTCATCTTCTTTGAGCTGCTGGAGTCTGGCACAAGACCTCAGGTACCAGCTCCCCATTCAATTAGGCAATACCCCTGCTGACACCACACAAGATACTTCACAGACTGGTTGCAGGTAGAAAGAAAATGTGTTTCAAGAGTTTGGGAATGTGTAGTGAATCAAAATATTGAGTAGTTGGGGGTTGTATCCACTCGACGTGAGCTGGTATTTCTGGACGTCTGTTGTTCAGATTGAGCAGCCACCCACTGCTCTGCCTGTATGTTTACCTTCCTTGGAGAAGTGCTTCACTCCACCATGCCTGGAAACAACCAGGAAAAATCACAATYACTGTCTAATTGCACAGGAGCTGAATTAAGTACTGTACAGTCAGTAGCTGAGTAAGTCTTGCTAGTTCTAAAACCCTCTTGACATGGAATAAAATTGACAGAATTTCATCAAATGGATCATGGACTGTAATTCTTGAGGCGTTTTTCTCCAATTGAGTGCTGTGAAGTTTGCAAATTACCCTGAGTTAATGGTGGTGTGCTGTCCTGTATCCATCTGCAAGGGATCAAGTGGTACCTYCCAGTGCTAGTGCTGTAATAAGTCAATTATGCAGTTCATTTACATGAGATTGTGAGGTCACYCTGAGAAATAAAGTTTAATAACGTGAGACTGAGTTACTGATGTATTTTCATTCTTTCTTTTATTTGGGTGCAAATTTATTCTGAGTGTATTTTTCCATAATTTTTCGAGCTATGATGAGGATATTGTTTTAAGGGTCATTCAGCCTCTCAATATTTGCTGTACCTGCTTATTGGGTGTTCTGTTTCACACATACAAACCTAGCAGAGTCCATCTCTCTAACTTTTTCCATCCTTGTCCACTAAGCCTAAGACAGTCTTATTTTCTGTCTTTAAAAGCAAACGTTAAAATCAAGCAACAGCAATAAAAAAAAAAAAGAAAAAAATGTTGAATTATTGCTGACGAATGTTTAAAAGGAAAGAATATTTCCAGGGATAGGAAAATCCCTTTTACRGCAAGAGTATGGGAAAAAGTTTTCTGGTGAAAGTGTCAAAAAGCAGTGTCACATTAAATGAATGTCTCGGAGGGTTACCAGGGTAATCTTTCAAGCAGGTATAAACTGAAAAGTCATCTTCCAGAGTCTGCAGGCAGCATCTCAGTTGATCTGCTGCCAGCCATAATTCTCCCAGGTTGCAGCAGGCTGAAATCCATACGACAGTATCACCATACCCACCCTTCAGCATGCAAGTCATGGCAAGAGTCATGCTGATCTAGAAAACTTCTGTTGCTGCTTGGAAAAACTCAGAGGAGCTCTATTCATTTCTAGGGTCAGAGAAAAGAACTCAGGAAACAAAGTTTAAGAGTTGGATAGCACAGAAAAAGACACCGCCCTTCTAAAGTAACCAGCAAAATTCTTTCTCCCTTGCAGCTTACCGTAGGGGTGGAGTTTTAATATCTTAGATGCAGGTTAAGGAGAGAGGGATAATAACGTGAAGCACGTCAAGGGCAGTACTGTCCTAGAAGTCACAGCACGGACGAACAGACTGACGTGTTTGCCTCAGTGTTTGCTCACGGATCCTCCAAAGTCGCTTTACTGACTCATTCTCTGTGCTGACGTCGAACTGGTAGGTGTCTGTTAATGAGGGCTGCATGTGACTGCGTGCAATAACTCAACCTCTGTTGCATTCCCTCAACACATCAATGTTCTAGTCAGTGCCTTTGCCACCAGTTAATACCTACACGCAGGGAGGGCTGCGCTAACATGGGAGCCTCTGGTTCCCCAGAGATTTTTCAAGTCTTTATGTACTGGAATTTGCACCCAGCTTTAGCTGAGGGATGTGCAGGACCAAATAACTGCTCAGGAAGGGCCTGAGGAGGGCCAGGGAGGGAAGATTGTTTCCTGTGTGTATAAAGAAAAGGTGGTTATTGCTGTGCTAATGAGTGGTTTGTAGGATTGATAATCCCACATTTTCAAGTAAACAAAGGTTCAATTTGAAGAACAGAACGTATGCTGATGCACCTCAGTGCATTATTAATTATACCAAATTCCAAAGGACACTGTTATTCCTGTGTATTATTATTACGTACTTAAATTGGACTACTGTCATGGGTTTGGAGACAATGTTCAGGGTTTTGCAAGTACCAAACCAGAAAAGCTATTCCTATACCAGAAAATACACCATTTAAGCCAGGAGTCTTTATATAGTTACGTTGATTAAAATAGTGCTAGTTAGGATTTAGGATGATAGGCATCAGATAACAAGAACCTTTTCAGTAATACTGTGACTTTGGGTGCTTTTTTTCCTGTCAGACGTTGCAGAAAATATGACAAAGCTTAATTATAGAGTTATAAAGATAATTAAAAATTATAGCAATCACTGAGTGAAATTAGGACCTATTATCAAGAAGAAAAAGATTTAACGGATCAGCTTTGGAAACAGAAGTGTGAGTCAAGCCAAGGGACAAGCAATGAGAAAAGGAGAGGTTATTGTCGAATTGGAGTCCTCACTAGTATAACGTTAAGTGGACTCGTGATGCAACATAGGCTAGTCTGGACAGAGGAAACATGGGAGATCTAGCACTAGATACTTGCAAGTGTGAATGTTAGAGGAATCCTTGGGTTAAACGAGCAAGTACAGAAGTCTTCCAGAAGATAGTTTGGAGCAAGGGTAGAAGATTTAGAAGCAAACATAAAGTAAACTTGAGTTCCAGGAATGAATCAGGAGTCTGTGAGGTTAGAGGAGGATAGAGGGAATGGGTAAGGCTCTTAAGACATGTAATTGCAAACAAAACAAAACAAACAACCTCCCCCCGCCAAAAAAAAAAAAAAAATCTCTATAGAGATATATTTTGGAGAGTGAGTCTTGAAAGGAGCTGCAGTGAATAGCTGCACTGGATGAACTGACAGAAAAGGAGAGAATTGCATAACCAGTCATYGAGGCTTTTATGGTTGTAATCCAGCGGTTACTTTCTGACTTATGCTTTTACTTTTTGTTCTTTTAGCTTGACTGTATTATTTTTTCAAAACAATTTTGTATTTTTTGAACTCTAGGTAGGTCTGTGATTGGGTGTGCTTTTGTACACAATAGATTACTGGAGTTTTTTGTTTGTTGGGGTTTTTTTTTTTGCACTTTTGAAAATGTCCCTCAAATTTGTCTTCTCTATAAAAAAACTCTGTATAATAAGGCATACTTTATGATTATAGTAGCATCTGCTTTATAATCAATATTTGATCCCATACTTTTCTGTTGAACCTAGTAACACAAATTACTAAATCTACGTATTTTTCAATTATTTTATCCTATCAAAGAAGATGATGTGACCTTGACTTACAAAGGGCAGCTACTGATGGTACAGTTGCAAAGCAGCACATGGTTTAGAGATGCAAATATTTACTTAAACTAGCTATGTTTGTTTTCATAATTTAAAGCGCTGAGTACTTAATAATTAACGCTGCCTAGATTAAATCAGATGCCTCGTGAGCTTCACTTTAGACATACTTCATCTGGTTCCTACTTCCATACCGTATTTGATATTTTGATCGTACCTTAAGAGCCTAACTCTCTTYCAGCTGAAATCAGCTTTAAATCAGCTTTAAAGACTGATACAGTTACAGCTCCTTAACAGCGCTTTATTATTCCCGTAATAGGTAATTCTAGACAAAAGTGATTGACTTTATTATTTATTTGAGTTATAGATCAAGAAGTATTCAAGGCATAAGTTAACCACAGAACTGGACAGTATAGAATGCAACTTCCCATACTTTGTGCCGTTAATCTAATAATTATATTTTTACAACTGTCTCTGCCTCCCAGATTGGCAATATGTAAGCAAAAGACACTTAGAACCATTTTACCACAACAGACAGAGATAATGAGCTCATTTCTATGAAAATCTTTGCAGTATTATTATTGTCGCCTGTGTACCAGCTKATTTATAAATATACTTGTCCAAATTTAGTAACTTTTCATTTATTTTGAATGACTGAAAAAATAATACCATAAAAATGGATAAAAGATAATTGATTCACAAATCTTGGCTTTTTTAGACGATAATTGATCTGRCCTTCATTCAGAAGAAAAAAAATAATTAAATCAGTTGTAGTGGTGTAGAACATGCAGGAGAGAGAACTGTTAACCAGAACAACCACAGTTATGTCTTCTATGTTCTAGTTTTTTTATCATTGTAAAAGCATTAATCTTTATGAAGATGATCTCATTCATTTTTGATAGAATACGTAACTGATAATACAGTACAAAATATTTGCCTTGATTATTATGATCTACCTGAAAAAAAAAACCTCTAACTGAAGTTTTTGTGACATTTCATTCTTTTTGAAGGTGAAACTATCTGTTTAGAAAATGAGAGTCAAGCTGTTGACACCCAGAAATCGAGGTATAACAAACASAGATTGAGAGGATCATCCAAAAGAATTCAGAATTAAACACTGTTCCCGTTTAATATTAATTGTAGTGCCCAATGTTTCTTCAGCCATTTGTCTTCTTAAAAGCAGAGTTACCCCTGCTGTCAATGAAAGCTAAGTCTCAGGTTAAGGCTCAGAAGATGGAGTGCTGAGCTGAATCAACATGTAGTCTCTTGGATTGTGATTTCATCAGATTTCAGGGGTTCATTGCATATAAGCTCATTGAAAACATCATGAAAAATCCACAAAAAAATGTGAGAGTATAGGGCGCATACAGCAAAAATTTGCAAAACATTTGATTCCGACACTGCCATCCTCTGATGCAGCCAATAAAAGAAGGGAAATTTTGGAAACTTTATCAAAATAGATTTTTATGATTCAAGATTCGTGACTTTTTCATGACTCAAAATTCATGGAAAGTGTAGGATCCACCTCTGGTAATTGCATGTCGCTTCYATATTTCTTTTCTCCGTGCAGTCTCAAGTGTGAATTGCAGTCTCCTCTGTCTGCTGTCCTAGATCCTGGTCCAGTGAAATGTGTCCAGCATTTTAGTGCTCAAAGTGAAGTGTGCACAAAACATATTGCAAGATTAGTCCTTAAACCACCATGTGGTACTAATGTGAAGCATTAGAAGACTGCTTTGATATGTCACACTAATAGCAGATGGRAAATGAGTTCATTTGGGTATTTGAAGTTGTAATCTGGAAAGCATGCTAGAACCCTTTAAAATTAAAAGTGCAATAGAAACTGCTATTTTATCTCTCTTACACAAACAGGTGAGGAGAAAGCTCCCTCTACATAAGCTGCCATCGTSCTTGCTATATTTTATCGTGTGTGTTCATAATATAGCAGCCAGTTTCARTACAACAGAATTAGAATATCAATTGCCTGTTTTATCAGAGCATATTAAAGTGTTTAACCAAAGTGAAATTGATTGCATTGAATTGCAAATTTCACATGGGAAAAGCAATTGAAAACAAAATTAGGTTCGCTAGAGGGAAGTTARCATGCTCTTTAGCTATACTGTGCAATAATGTTCTGTTGTGAATTTGAAGTGTGAGTGCATATTTTGCTAAAATTGGGTTAGAGAGTCAGTTTTGCACAGTCAGYTTCACACAATTTTAGGCTGTTTTCTGAAATATTTCTGGGTTATATTGTTACYGGATTTGGCCCATCCATGTCTGCCAGGGGGCAGAGACATGTCATAATGCCAATCTTGAGCAAATCTCCTGGTCTTGCCTTGGATCCAGTTCAACTGATTTGGAAGARCTCAACTGGATTTCTGGTTATAAAAACCAGAAATAACTTATTGCTAACTTATAAATTGATCCTTAGTAAACTTCACTACTTGCCTAGTTTAGACAYAAACAAGTCTAAATAGGCAGCACATTTTAATCTCCTCTACTGTTCAGAGATCTTCAAGACTCAGCAGCTTTCTGCTTTGCCTGTAASTGTCTCCATTCTCCTGTACAGCCTGCTCTGCACTCTCCTGATGCTAGGGCTCCCCAAGCCAACCGCAGAGGGCTGGGGCAGCTGATACAGTGGAAACCCAAATCTCRCTGCAKCTGTTGTTGGGTCTARTGTAGWTTTTTCCTCCAGAAAATGGAGAGGRAGTGWTGTCTGGCACTTGAATGACCTGTATTAGAAGGAAAACGGGTAACTTCAAAATACTAATCAAAGGGAATGACTTTTATATTGTGCTCATTTGCGGTAGTCAGCAAGTATTTTTAAACTTATGCCATATTGCAAATGAACAGCAGAAAAAAAACAGACAGTGAATGTCAACATTTTTAGGGCAAAGAACTGGAGAATCACCATTTGAAAACTATTACTTATATGCTGAGCTTTCTAAATACTTTAAGTAAGTACAATAATAGAAACACTGAAGAAAGAAGAACAGTCCTTCCTGCTTGGTTGTTTTWTGAGGCTTTGGTATTTTGTACGTCTCAACTTTGCATCAGATATCATCTAAAATCAGATCTTAGCAGTTTACCTAGCTTAACCAGKAATCATCCACATGTTGTAAAGGTGTCAGAGTACCTTACACAGGTTGCTACATTGGCTTGTAACTATTTTTCTGTTTGCCAAATTGACGCCTACAACCTACTCACTGTTGAYGAGACTAAACAAGGTGAGTTAATGTAGAGTGTGAAATAATGGTGATTTTTGCCTCCGGAGTCTCACACATGCGTAAGAAACCAACTGAGGAAGATGCATGAATATGCAAAACTGAACCTAGTTGATYTGAAAAATGGAAGGCATGTTTTCCAAGATGATGTCCAGGTACTTCTTCAGGAAGCTTAAGTAGTCTTTTGTTTACTGTACATTGAGAAGCACAGCAGTAAAATCCACAACCCCAGTAACTAAGTGAATTTTTGGCTTTTCTCACATTAGATGGAAAGAAGGTTAGAGTCTGGAGACTTAAAAGATTATTATTAAGCCATCTGCAAAATGAAAATTTCAGACACATTCTTTCCATTGTTATCTAACAACACAAAGATAAGAGACCTATATGTAAATAACCGCATTACAAGTATGGCTGCAGAATACCAGGAGAAAAGAGTAAAGAAAAAGTGTATCTTAAATGAATAACCTACACATCCACATTTATGCAATTTACATAAAGGCTAACAATGAAATATTACATAGTACTAGAAAATAGTGTCTTTATTCATCTGACGTCTCAGAAATAGTTAAAATAATATATAAATATGCATAAGTGTGGTGTGGTCATTTGATTAATATAGTGAATGTACTTTAAGTAGAAATAAAGCACATAGGACTTCAATGCATTTTTTTCAGTGTCTACATTTCAACAGTTCTATGGTTTCTACAGTTCTACAATTAGCATGGAAAGGGCTTTATTTTTCATTGTTCATGCTAAGGGAAACACAGCATTTGAAATTATTGCTGGCATCTCAAATTAGATGATAGATAATAAAATCTAATTAACATATCTAACTTGCTCGAAAACACAATTGCCCTGATGGACAATATGAAAAGTTAGGACAAGGAAAATGATGTTAGCTAAGTTGGCTAATTTAGAGATGGAGATGATACTTACGTGTTGGTATTCAGTGGAATGAATATGATCAAAATAGGCTATTTAATTGTAAGCCCATTGAAATATATGCCTTTGATTTCATAGAATCATAGAATAATAGAATACTTAAAGTTGGAAGGGACCTCTAGAGGTCATCTAGTCCAACCCCCTTGCACACGCAGGGTCCCCTAGAGCATGTGGCACAGGGTGGTGTCCAGGTGGGTTTGGAAGATCTCCAGAGAAGGAGACTCCACAACCTCCCTGGGCAGCCTGTTCCAGTGCTCTGTCACCCTCACCGTTAAGAAATTCTTCCTCAAGTTCCTGTGGAACATGCTCATGTTCCTAAAGACCAGGAATAAATCACTGCAAGGAGCTGGACAATATGTTTCTTAGTGTTGCTGTTACTTCAAAAAAGTTGACGTGGTCCCCCGTCAGTCTTGAGAATAGGATATCTTGAAAAAAACAGTCCTGGAGAATGTACCAAGGAGGAGTGTACAGAACAGCTACATGTATCATTGGTTTTATTCCTCACTGCCTACTGAAAAATAACATCCCAGAGCAGGAAGAATTCTTTTCTCTGCTCTGTGACAGATTTCTCATATAAATCACTGACTTCTAAAAATAGGAGGATAACAGAAGCCTTGCTTCATGTGCAAATATGAGTCTTGTTGCTGTTGATAAGGCAATTGGATGCATCACATGAGGTATACTAGCAATTATTTTTGTTTTCAATAAGATAATGTAAAGCACCTTTTTTAATATTCCCCAAGAACTCTTAGATCAAAAATGAATCACAGCAAGTAGTCAGCACCACTGCAAATCAGGCAGTGAACTTTGGACAGAGATTTTTTTTTAGAAGTGATTTCTGAGCAAATGTAAAACATTGTTTAAATGCTTTTTAGGTTTTCTCTTCCTTTTTCTGTTTCTTACCTCCTGGGAGCTCTGTGAATGCATTTCTGCTGCCAAATGGCAATTACAAAAATGTAGAAGCGATCCTGTGTATGCCTTGAAGAGATAAGCAAGTCTCTGATGCTGTTCATTATAACTTTAAAATTGTAAATTGTTAATTTCATTWGTTCTAGACACAGTTAAAGTCCTATCATGTTTACTTGTTTAGTGCATCTCCTTGTGCATCTCCTGTGTGATCTGCCATGGAGAAGACGATAGCCTGGCTCAGTGCAGAACGGTTCAGCAGCTCATATGGGAGCGCTTTCTTGTTAGCAGCTGTGTGAGAGGAAGCTGTTAAAACTGAAATTACATGGTATGGGAAGCCTGATTGGATGTCTGGGAATGGCAGGAGTTCCTGGAAAGCACATCTGACTGGAGGAAGTTATTTAAAGTTGTACCAATGCTAAGTGGTGCCCTTTTGGAGTACAGGGTGGCCTTCTCATGGAACGAGCTGTCCTTGTTTCCAGCTGCTGAGTCACATTACAGTGAGCTAAAAATACATTGGTTTCCTGGTATTAGTTTCTTCTTCCATATGAGCAATTGATGTGACTGCCATAGGGTAAWCTGATTGTTGAGGAAAAATAGAAGTGGGTTTTGAGATTGCAACCCKTGTAGGAATCTGGCTGTCAGAAAAACAAAGGAAGATGAGATCCATGAAATCTTGAATAGAGAGGAAGATTATCTTTCAAGTCACGGATAGAAAGGGAAGTTCTGTTCAGATTGTCTTTACGTTCAAAATATGTCTAGGAAAAAGCAAAAAAAGACCTACTGGAGCTTGATAACCAGAAGTCTAAATGTCTGTTTAACTGATGTACTGGAAGAAAGGTTTTGGTCAACCCAAGGGGTTGTTGCTGTGTTTGTTGTGCCTGGTCTGGGGCACTTCAGTTCTGAGTTGGATCAAGACGTACCTATGCCTATACCACAGCATTGCTACAGAAAATGACTGATCAGTCAGTGCAGGAACGAGAGCTTCTAGGATACTATTGTTATGATGACTATTGTAATTTTGCATTTTGGGTGGTGTCTGGAAATGCTAATGTAAAGTTACTTCCAAAGTCACCCTTCTGTATCATATAGATAGGTGATATCAATCAACATTATTCAATATGATATTGTTATTAATGCAAGTTGAGAAAATGGAAGTTTGACCATTTCCCAGGTAAGGATCAGTACAATTAAAATTAAAATACGTTATCCATAACTTCTTTTTCACTATGTATCAATACTCAGTCTTGCAGCAACTTATTAATCTTATAATCTTCGTTTGCATTTTGGTAACAAGAACTATTTTCCCCTCTCATCAAAYTGCAAATAAAAATTATTTTTATGATGATGGGAATTTCTCTGTAGTATCATTTACGTTCAGGTTTGGCTTAAAAGGTTTAATACAARTTGTATCTTAAGCTAAAATAAAATATTAAAATCAGGTAGTCCAATTTTAACAAGTTTCACTAGGGAATAAATAACAAAATCTTTGTACGTTTTATACTGAGTGTGATGTTATTGAGTAAAACGAGTCCCTGTGGCTCCTATTTCTCTAATAGGAGTGCTCTAATAGGAGTGCTGCTAGTGTAAAGTTTCTTTCCGTATCATTGTCATGGATTTTATTCTATAATTATATATGTTGCTCTGACAAGAATGCTAAAAGAGTTTACAGGCATTGCAAAAGATTTGTATTATATATAATGATATCAATGAAATCTTCATCTTCATAATAAAAAATACAGTTTATTGAATTTACTGAGAGGAGAAATTTTCTTCTTATGATTTTCTGTATGGCTTGTGGACAGCATAGAGAGGAAGACTTCTGTTTGGGTTCTGTGCTTATGCCCTGGTAAAATTGTATTGAAGAAGAGTGGGTTTGGCGGTGTGTACATGTCTTAGGATCCTATGAAAGCCTAAAAATTGATATTAATGTTGCAGAATTGAAAAATTTGTCTGTAGGATCTGTGTGCTTGTAAGGAATATATGGGATAGAGCATATCAGAGTGGCATCAGCAGTAATGTGATTCAGGTTGTCTTTTTGACCTGCTTTAACACTTTGCAAAAATAATTTTATTTCATCAAGCCTGTCAGTTTTTTTCTTGTGTTCAGAGGAGATTTGTGATCGTATAATCAGTAGACTGCCTGAAGTTCTGTAATATTTGAACAGGTTTGTCCATTCTGCTTCTTTCTTGTCTGTCCTGCAAATGAGTTGTGTGTTAAAGGGGGAAAAAAACCCAAGTTTTTGTATTAATTGTAGGTAAGATCATATAATATTGGCATTAATATAATCGAAACAAAGAAGTTATTTGCACTAAAAACCTGAACCATGAATTGTGGCAAGGTACAATGTTAGAACAATAGAATCAGCAATTTTGAGAAGTCGATTAATTTATTTTCATGGTTTTACCAGGCAAATTAGAAAAATGGGATGAGAGATTTGGGGCAATTGGATTTTCTATGATAGAAATTTATGTTAATACAGATTATAGAAGTTTATAGGGAGCAAAARGTTCTAAAGAATCAGAAACCAGACGTCAGCAGTTGGCAGAAGAAAATCTGCTGATATCCCCAATGAAATGTTTCTGTGGTTTCTATGGTTTCTTGAATAGCAAAGCTTAGAGAAAAATAGGGGGGATATGATTTACAATTCACATGAGACTAAAGCAGCTCAACCAACTACAGGTAAATGACAAAGTAATCACACAAAACTATTTCATTTTAATTAAACAAAACTATTTTGCTGTTTCTTTTCCTCCATGTGTTCTCACAGAAAAATACTTAGATTTTCCTAAGAAAATCATGATGTTTCCCAATGGAAAACCAAAATTCTTCCGTAAAATATTTTTTTCCATGCAAAAGATTAATATAATTCTTTAAAGACTGAAATTAAGAATTATTGTGTCCTGTTTAAGCAAGACTTCCCAACTCACTGTTTATATCTCTCTCAAGCGGCTCCCTGACAGGATAAAAAAACCTTGTTTCCTACTTAAGCAATTTTGACACTTAATTACCTTAGTACTGCTAAGGCCACTTGCATCAAACTTAACTGTGTTAAAACAGCCCTGGCTCGGTTTTGGCCTCAGCCAAGCTCTCACCAACCTAGATCTCTCCCAAGACTTGTTAGATGCAGTTTAGGAAGTAACATGGGCTGGGGTCATTCACAATAAGAAGTTTGTYTGTGGCCATCCCTTTTTCAAAGATGAGAGAGTGTAAAGCAAGCATGAAGGTTATTAAGTACCCCAGTTCCAGGGAACTCTCTTGGGCATGTTTACATTACTAGTATAAAGGTTAATTGTGGTGTCCTGAACTGTGCTACAGCTACATTTGTTCCTTGCTCATTCCAACATTTCATTAAGAATCCTCTGTTTCTATAGGCTGTGATCCTGAAAAGAACAATTTTAATATTGCTTTACACTGTGTACATATATATCCTTCATTTTAACTGCTTGCTAGTATTGATCTAAATTGAGAGCCTTACAAATACCCTGCAGGATACAGCATTCTGCAGTTCTAAATCAAGGACTACGCTGGTAGGATTTTTCATATCTTCTGACAGGCAGAATGAATAGGCTGAATTTGTCATGCTCAAATAAATCTCACCCTGGAATCCCGCACAGAAATTCTGTCGAATGTGGCGGAACTGTGTTTCATCACTGAGCCCAGTGTAAGGAGGAGGATCCACTTCTATTCATTGTGTCCATACAGATATTTACTTTCAGGGGAAATGAGACCATCATGAAACTGAGAGGGTAAAATTTAGAGAGATTGTATGGGAGGTCTGTCTGCAACTACCGTTTCTCTAAACTTATATTCTCAGTAGGAAGGATTTCTGCATACCAGAGATGCAAGAATTATTTCTTTTTCAGTGAATCAAAAATGTTTCTCTTCAAGCATTTTCTTYACATGTTTTCACTCAGCTGCACTTGCTAGCCTGACCCAGGCCTGGTGGATCAGAGAACCCAAGAGCTAAGGTACTGAGAGAGCCACCAGCAGAAGGGCTCCCTGTCATTTTCTCCCAGATTTGAGAACCTGAAAGTTCTGTGGATTCAGTCTTCATAGTGTGGAACCTGAAAGACCTGGGAATACCTGTTGGGATCTTGGGCTGCTGTGAGATCAGGACTTGGGCTATTCCTCTGGGGGCTAGAACCCAAGCCTGTGTGTCTGGGATGGTCAGTGGGACCCGGCTGTGTGGCCGCTGCCTGGAGGAGCAGCTCCAGCTGCTCCGGGAAGCTGACCTTGGTTATTAGCAACCGTGAAACTAACAGGAATGTCAATTTTACCCAGCAGCTGTTGGCCATAGTGAGATTGTTTCCTTTAGGAAGTCTCATGTGCTGGTCTTGTCCAAAAGAAATGCATGCTGAGTTTCCAGTTCATGGGAAATTAGAAAAAAATATTTTTGATCTGATTCACACCAAAACCAAATAACCCTCCCAGCTTTTCCCAAAAACTTTTCCACAAACCAGAAATTCTGCTCTTCAGCCAGGTTCCCTCAACAAGATCAGGATCTTCTGGGAGAATACCTCTTTTTCATTCCAATTGAGATCCAGTTTTGCAGGTCAGTGAAGGTGTAAAACTTATCCATGTAATACTGACCTTCTGAATCAGCTAGCAAGTCATATATTAGATCAATCAGTTCTTTTCACATACAGTATTAAAAGTCAGCTCAGAAAACAATACAGAAAGGCTGATAAGAATTCATCCTGATGTTTTTCAGAAAACCAAATTAACATTTGGATTAGAGAGCCTGATACCAATTCCCTGAATGTTTAGCATATTAAAACTCAGCTCACACAGTTCTGATTTTTAAATGTCAGTCCTACGAATAATATCTAAATTGCTTGTGTCCCAAGCAAAGGAGATATCCAGCTGAYAGATGCTTGCTTTCATCTTGTGACAGAAAGGACAGTCACTTTTATATTTTAGCGAGAAGCCATAGGTGTGGAACAAACTGCCTCAATCTATAAATAACACCTAAGCAGCACCATCGTCAGAGCTTCTTGTATGTCTTTCTTACAAGCATATTTGCAGAGCACACTCTGTGCCAGCCAGTAGAGGAGATTAGTTTTTACGCCACTTGCTCTACAGAGCTTATTTTTGTAGTTTGAACTGTAGYATTCAGTAATTCTTGGGTTTTGCCATGGTCAGTTCTACTGTGAGGGTGACGTAGCCCTGGAACAGGCTGCCCAGAGAGGCTGTGGAGTCTCCTTCTCTGGAGATCTTCCAAACCCGCCTGGATGCCCCCTGTGCCCCGTGCTCTAGGGGTCCCTGCGTGTGCAGGGAGGGTTGGACTAGATGATCTCTAGAGGTCCCTTCCAGCCCTAAGGATTCTGTGATTCTGCGATTCTGAGTTCAATRTATTATGTGTTGGCCAAGAAAGCAGCCAGTCCCGTCAGTAGAGACTTGTCTGGGATGCATCTGGGATGCATCTTAGGACAAGAGAAATCTGTCACTGTCTTGTAAATTTGTGGTCTAGTTTACAGGAGGGGTGAATTACTGTGCTGTAATAGATTATACATTTAATTCCTAAATGGAGGACTCCGTGCAGTCCTGCCTCCCAGCCAGGAGAGTGTTGTCACATTTGCAAGACAAACATGACTAGATAAATCACATTTACCAATTGCAGTTGGAATATAGTAGTTACATTAGCACTGAGAAACCAGCCAGTAAAATGTGGTCACAGTCAGGGATCGTTTGGAAAGCAAGTTCAGTTCAGGAAATCATTAACTATCACAAGATATAAAACACCCATCTGTAATTCCTAATATGTCCAGAATAARTGTTGGGAGTCCTTGGGAAACGTAGGAAAGGGGAATTCTGGTGTCCTGGGGACCATGATCAGCACTGAGTCTCTGTTCTCTTGTGGTGCCATCTTGAGTCTGGTGAACTGCACCTACTGCAAGTAATCCTGCTCTTGCCAGCAAAATACATGATCGTCCTTGACCCCAACTTAGTACTGAGCAGCACCTTCTTATACAAGTGCCACTGACTTCAGGCAGAATATGGCACTATTAGTTTTACATGGAAAGTGGGCAAAATCTGGCGTCAGGCATTTTGACGTATTGGCRTGTTTTTTCCAGCCTTGGTGCCTTGATATTTTCTTTTAGTTGGGAAGAGTTTCTTATCTGTTCAGGAAAAGAGCGTAAGAGTAAATCCCTTTCTTCCAGAGGTAGAGACAGAGAGGGGACTTTTATGTGAATGCATTATTTGCTACAAGGTGGTACTCAGCAGCACCTAGAGGGTACAGTAAGGAATTCTTGCACTCAGAGAGCRGGCTGAAGTTACACTGCCCCAAAATAGGACAGTGGCATAGGAAAACAAGAGTCCTGTGTGTCCTCATCTTTGCAGTTTGCTGATATCGTCCAGAGAGTTTTTCAGATTTTCTTTTTTGATGTTATATCAGGTTATTTTTTACTACAGAAGGCAAGATTAGATCTTTTATGTGTTACTTGACTTGAGTCTGTAAAATTACTGCTTATCTTTTCATTAGAAATGGCCGTATAGACATATACTACTGCATGACCTATGATTCTACTGAAATGAACAGTCATAGTTATATTTCTTTTTCAGGGATAGCACTCATTCTTCATGGTTACTCTTGGAGACACTTTAATTTTACACTRAATTTAGACACTTGAGAAAATTAGCTTTGTGAGTTTCCGATGCCTTCCCACTTCAGTTCACTAGAGACATATCTCTGTTTCTGCTTTTGTTTTGAAAATCAATATTGAAGTGAATCCTTTTTTGAGGGGAATTTATGGCACAGACAGATAGTCCATCTTTTACTAGAACTTTTTGTGATATCTCTATAAAATGTCAATGCAAATCCCCTTTCACTAGCCTCATCCACACTACTGCCAATCCTAGAATAGCTGAAATTGCTTGGAGCTTTGAAACTCAAAGCAAAGTTGTGTTGGGCCCTAAGAGGTCATTCTCAGTCTCCTAAACTGCAGTTCCCATATGACTGCATTGCTGATTCAACATCCCCTGATGCCAATGGAGAAAAGTCGATCCAGATCCTTACATAGCAACCTAATGACATCAAAAGATGACAGGTGCTGTAACTCATGTGCAGATTTAAAAGAACAGCTGGTTCAGAGATGGAAATTTGCTAGTATCCGATAAATCGCCTTTTAAAGTTGTTCTCATATTGGGGTGTTAAAGGTACAGCCACTTTTGAGGGGGGTTTCTCCACTGGAAGCACTTGGCAAATTACTTAAGAAGGCAGTATTGAATTACCTCAGCAAAATACTTCTGAAACATTTTCATGTCTCACTTTTTGATAAATAAGTCCATAAAGAAAAGGATATTGAAAGGCCAACACCCTGATTAAGAATATTGAAAAAAAAAGCATTTAATTGTAAAACTAAAAATGTTTTTATTTTTAACAACGTTACTGGATAAGATGGTATTTATCCTTTTGCTGGAAAAAATACAAGCCGTGCTATTTAATAAAAGGAATAAAAAAAAAAAAGAAAAAAGAAACATAGCTAAAAATACTGCACTCATTTGAATTTACACCCCTTCTCATCCCATCTGTCAGCTTCCTAATGTTGATTATGAGCAMTTTTTTAGAAGTCTGAAATAAAAAGGAACTGGTCTTCAGCTACAGCGTCTTTTATTTGCAGCAAGATAACTGAATTGCATCAGCACACGAGGTGATCCAAGGTTGCTTTGGTAGGGTAGACTTTAGGTGGATGCAGCCTCTGTRCTTCCAAATCCTGTCTCTATTTAGCTAGTAATATATTATTCTAATGGAAAGATATAAAACCCTTGGGATGACTCCAGGCATAGAGTATGCAGAAATTCTGCTGTAGTTCTTAGCAAAATATATTTTAGGATTAAAGCTCTAAGTGTTTATAATTGTAGTCTTCACAGTTGCTCAAAAGCTAGCACTAGCTCTACTTTCTGAGTCTTTAAGGGCAGGTCCTTCAATGCTTATTGAGGAAAATTGCTCACTGGCTTCAGTGGGAGTTTAACCTCATCAGCAAGCACTGCAAAGTCAGGTCCCTAGAGAGTGGTACTTCATAAATCAATTATAATTAATTCATCAAAGAAAAAAAAATAGTAATACTGATGCAGTTTATAATACCCAATCTCATTACAAATTATTAGTTACCTAATCATGAAGGAAATTAAAATATTGTTAGAATTAATCAGGTGTGACTCAGCAGCCTGAAAGACCTTCAGCTAACAGATCAAGTTAAAACTTTCCATTGATGCAATATGCTAAACATAAATGTGACTGGGATTTTTTTAGATCAGATCATCTTTTCTGCATGAACTGTTRTAAGTCAAATATATCCTTCTTGATAAGGTGCAATGAGGAGAAAGCATCTCTAATAAAGGATGTGGTTACCTGAGGAAAACAAATACTACTTAATATTAAAATCTTGCCTTTCCACTGGGGAGCGGTGCTGACAGCAGAAGTGATGATGAGTGTGTCATACAAATGCCATCATAAAAGTGATGGAGAAGCTGCCTGTGCTTGATGATCTTTGTAGAATTTTTAGCAATATTTAACGTAAGACATGCATTATGCAGTAGAGAAGTCTGGTCATGTTGCTTTAGGGCTAGAAAGCAGTGGTTGATGTATCCATGCTCAGATAGGAAGCTGCTGGACTGCTTGTCCTTGTAAAATCTTTGTTCCCCTAGACAAAAGCAGCAGTTTAAGGTCCTACCAGTAAACATGACCATAATCAAACCCATGGGAACTTGAATCCATGGGAGTCCATTTGCAGACCAGCTGTAATGCTGCATTCTCAGTTCGACTGTAAACATGAAAATAAAACACTTCATGTGCAGTGTGGCTGTACAGCCTACTGCACTGGTGGAGGTTTTTGTATCTAATGAATCATGTTTCTGTTGAATGAATTCAGCAGGTAAATACTTCAATTACATTTTGATGTCCACATCTCACGAAAGAGAATGGAATTTGTTCTTTCCTATCATGATTCTGTGGCACCAGACAGTTTTCCATCCATAAAATGGAAGTAAGAAAGTGACATCATGTTAAACCCTAAGTTTGCCACACAGCAGTTTGTATATTCAAGCKCAGTAAGAAAGCGATGTGCCTAGAATTTATAATTACTAAAAATGTGGTACTTGTTGCTTGCTGTGTTTTCTGCTGAGGCTCATGGAATGACAGCTCAGTCACTGTGGCTCAGTTGCACTGAATACACATAACTGATTTCCTAGGACATTAGAGGTAATAAAGCTGTCATATGAATGCAGRTTTTCTTAATTAATTATAGTTAGTTCTGACTAGTTGGCTATAGTTTCTTTGGTATCAACAACATCAGAGCCTCACAAAGTGCCTTGCTCTTGAGGTGCTATCGATTTCCACATGTCCAATATTAATGATATCCCATGGGAAATATCAAAAGTTTCTGGTATTTTTGTTTTGAACATAAAAYGTAGGATATAAGCAAGCAGTAAGGGGAAAATGTGCCAAGAATCCCRTTCTTCGGTATTTGTGTCTATGCTTAGAAAGGTAGATGAGACCCTTGCAAAGATATTTTAAGAGTACGCTCAAAGAAAGTATGCCTACTCTACACAAAATTAGTAGTTGTATTTCACATCTTACCAAGGGGATCTAAATTCTGATCTTCGTAATAATGAACTTCTTTGTTAATTAGCTTAGCTCTCAGGAACCTGAAGCAAACCAGGTCAAAAATAACATAACGGTATCTGTACACTCTAGTGGCAGGGACATGAGACACACACTTTCAGGAAGCCTTTTYATCCCAAATTTCTGTTCCTGGAAAACTTTTTACTGGTGACAGGAAACTGCTTACAACATATAAAAAGTAATTTTCAAAAAGTTAAAATCTGACAGCATTCCAACATTCTAGTGCATCTTCATTGCTAATGAATTCGAAGGATATATTCAAAGGACATACTGCATCACATATGGACTGCCAGCCAGCCATTCACTTTAAAAGGACACCTTAAAGTTTTCCTGAATCATAAATCAATCACAACTTCTTTAAAGTGGCCAAAACAAGTATTTTGTCCTGTTGACTTGAGAGAAAAATAGTGAAGTTTCCCAAAAAATCCATACTTGGAAAAACAGTTTGATATCCTGCCACAGCTTGTTTTTAGAAGGGTTTAGTATGAAATTTGAATTCAGCTAATACTTGTGTGACAGTTTAATAAACACTGCAGAGCTTCTTGTATAAGCAAATATTCTTTCTCTGAGTAATGGTTACAAAGACTGAGACATCTGGCAACATCTGACATMCTTTTGCTTCTTAATGCATCAGTTCCCCTGTTGTGATATCTAAATAAGATATTATAATTAGGTACACACCAACACTCTCTTCGTTCTTGGAGGTCAAGCTGTGGACACGCTTTTCTGATCAATCTCCCAGAAATGCCCGTGGGAATGTTTTTTTAATGTCAGGAAAAAGGCCTTTATTTGACTGTTCATTTCGTGGTACTGTTTTGCAGAGCCTGATAATAGGAAAGCTCATAAAATAAAGATGCACTCAGCTCTATGACTAAGCTCCAAAATGCATGTGAAAATTGTTTTTCTTTTTATAATTACAGTTGGCATTTCAGTGCGCTCTGCCAGACTTCTCTTTCCTTCATCCGTGTCTGTTTATTTCTTCTCCAGTATTGGCACASAAATTGATTTGATCACTCCCAGGACATTTATACAAAACAAGGGTCTTCCATAATTTATATCTGCTTCTGACAGGACTGAAGTTAGGTGACTGATGTACATCTGTATAACTGCATTTACTTTTATTTTGGTGCATGTTTGGGGCATSTTTACAGGTCTAGGTCTGTGTTTTCTTTCTGCTAAGCAGACAGATAAGGATATTCTCTTTCTTATGCATTAGCAGCAGTTACAACTGGACATATTTTTCCATATCAGGAACATATTGCTGTAATAGTAATTATTCATCACCCTGTAAAGCCCACATTTTTTATCTTTGCTTCTGACACCCAACAAACATACCCCTCCACTTCCAGCATCTGCTGTAGTGAGATACCTGCATCTATGTTAGCAGATGATTTGGTACCACAGGAGTGAATCAGTAGATCAGAGTTGATGGTCCTGAAATTTGCCGTATCCATATATGTGTTTGGGAGTTTTCTTCAGTTTGAGGTTATTCTGGTTCCCAGACTAAAAACTTGCCGCCATATATATTTCAAAGCTATCCACAGCCAGATGAATGACACTGGGAGACAAATCATTCAGACACCCCTGTTGCTCACATTGAAGTGCCTTTTCCTTTTTCTCTTGCTGCCTATGATACTTACTTATTTATTTATTTATTGTCCCTGTCTCAGGGTCTGTTTATACAGAATAGTGCCTCAGAATAATGTTCTTTAGGTCCATGTTCAGGTCCCTACTCTTCAGGTCTTCTTCTTTGTCCGTTCTTCTTTTATTCATCCTTTCCTCAGATCTTGCCTGAATTTATCGTGGTTTCCTGCTGCATCTCTATCATCTAGTGCTCAGGCACTTCTCTCAGGCAACACTTCATACATAAATAGCTCCTATTAAGTACCCACTTCATGGTTAAGTACATCCTGCAGCTTCTGCATTCAGTCATCTGCAATTATTTGGTCTCATCTACGGCTACCTTAGTTGACATTATTCTTCTTTGTCTTTATCTTTTAACTAAAACATAAATGTCAAACACATCTGTTTACTGCCCCCTGTTTAAGGGTTCCCATGTTCAACGTTTGCTTGCTGGTTTAAGTATATTGAACAGGAGGACAGCCTTACTCCTTGCTTTAGACCTGGTAATTAACTGCTTACCTGCTGGGTCCAAACAGCATGACTTTTTTCATCCTTTTATTCATAAAACCTTTATTCTGCTTCAACACGCAACCTTCAGAGCCATGTGTAGACTCAGTCTAGACCATGCACTCTGCAACCTGCACCCAAACAAACTTCAAGGACAGTTCTTTTTCCACCACAGACAAGTCCAATGCAGACTGTTCTGTTTGCACTTGTTTACCCATTTGATATTTTTATTGGATGTTGAATTATTGTGAAGCTGTGATATGATCAAATAAGATGCTTCAGTGTAAAGCCATGAGGAAGCTCTTTAGTACTTCTGCTGACCTGCTGTACCTGCTTATTGTCCAATAGGTAAGTAATATAAGCTACATAACCATTAAGGGATAACCTTGAACACAATTATTGGCTGATCATAGACTTCCTGAATTGAATGGGAAAAAAACATAAATAATAAACTCYTTTTTGCCTGTCACATTTCCACTTATAAAACACTTTTTTTTTCCCTAGATGCTGATTTTCAGGTTACATAAATTAGATCAGATCTACTAATATCAACAGGTTTAGCTGCCTTAAAAATAAGCCAGAATTCCTCAGAACACATTCATATATTCTTTCAAACCAGTCTTTACAGTTTGATAAGTTTCATTGCAGTTTTAATATTCATGTTTTGTGTTAAGGGAATATAGCTCATTTTCTTAAGTAAAATGAGAAAATTAAGTCTTYTCTTTGGAGACTTTCTCAGTTATGGCATAAATTTGATGGTACTCACCCCTTAATAATGCATATAATTTATTTTAATGCTGCTGTGACAGCTGAGATATGCAAACTGACAACTCATAAAGCGTCTGCCTAATTAGCACTTCTGGGCTTCTTGGTTATAATAAACAATTCCACTGAGTCTAAGAACAGTAAGATGATTCTAATTCCARCTACATAGTCTAGAAGTAGCTAGAAGTATGTTGAATTCTTCAGTAAAGCCCACATATTTATATGCTGAAATTTCAGCTTTAAAGCAGTGAAGACTCAGAACYGCAGAATCACAGAATAATCCGGGCGGGAGATCTGAGGAGGTCTCTGATTCAGCAGCTTGCTCCAAGCAGTGTCAGCTAGGGATCAGACTGCGTTGCTCAGGGCTTCATCTAATCGAGTCTTGAAAACCTGCAAGGAGGTTCCTCTTCGGATATCCTGCTCCACAGCTTGACCGTTCACATGGTGAAAACTTTTTTTCTTACATTTTTTTCTGAAATCTCTCTTGTTTCAATTTCCGCTCATTGTCTGTTGTCCTCCCACCATATATCACACAAATAACCTGATTCTGTCTTCTCTACAAATAGGAAGGCCGCTATTTGGTTCCCCTGATGATTGCTTTTCTCACACTTAACAAGTCCATTTTCCTTAGCTACTCCTCACAGGGCAAGTGCTCAAGCTCTGTGGACTTGGTGGTCCTCAGCTGAATTTTCTCCAATGCATCAATGCCTTTTTTTTTTTTTTTTTTTTTTTTTTTTTTGAACCCTTAAACTGTGTGTAGAATTTCAGATGTGATCTAATGAGGTCCAAGTAAAAGGAAATAAGTGCTTACCTCAATCTGCTCTCCATGCACCTGTTAATACAGCCCTGAATATTGTTCATCTTCTTTGCTTTTATTGTTCATCTTTTTTGCGTTTATGTTCATCTTCTTTGCTGAGCACACTGCTGGCCTGTGTTCAGCTTGCTGCCTGCCAAGATCCCAGGTGCAGGACTTTGCATATGTCCTTGTTGAATTTGATAACGTTCCTATCAATTCAATGCTCCATCTTGATTAGGTCCCTGAGAAGGACAGACCTGTTCTCTACATATCGACTCTCCCCTTCCTACCCTCAATTTAATATCATCTGCAAACTTGGTAAGGCGACACTTCTTCATCTCCTCCATATACCTGATGGAGATGTTGAACAGCACAGCTCTCTGACAGACTCTGTGGTAGTCCCCTTGTCACAGGCATCCTGGTAGTGTGTGATCCCTYATCCACTGACCTCTAAGCTGGACCATCCTGTCTTTTTTAATATATCCTCTCATCCAGACCATARAGTTCTAACTTGGATACTAGAGACAGCATAGAAAACCTTGAAAATGGTCAGTTACGCACCGTTAGTTGCTCAGGCGTGTCAAGAGTCACAGCAGGCAAAGGTCCACAGCTTTAGGTATACTGGGACTTGTGAAATGCATAAGAGCAATGTCTGTGAAGTTCAGATGCTTCTAGGAAGTTGAGGTTTTTTTGGACTGCAGTTGTGCCATCAAAATAAATACCATCTGAATTCCACTGGAATACACTGCGTTGTGTACCTAAGTGCTTTCCTGGCTCTTGCTTTAGTGTCCACCTCTTTTTGCTCAACATGGTAAGTAGAAGTGGAGACAAAGGGGGTGTGTGTGCCTGTGAACAATGCAAATAGATGGAAATTTCATCTATTTCCATGATGGAAATAGGATTTGGATGAACTTTAGATCAAGATCCTAAAACTGGATGTCTGCTGATGATCTGCTTTCCCTGATTTAATATATTTTCCTTCTAGTGCATCTTTAGGAACATGGGAATAGATATGTAGCTATTGATGCCAGCGAATGACAAAGCTATTGCCAAATTGCGAGTCTTCATTAATGATAAGTAAGATGACAAGATACTTTGTATACAACAACCTTTCTGTCTAAAGAAGTGGTTAGATAAGGAATGTATTCAAACAAACTTCCACAGAATGAAAACCTGTGCCAGAAGGAACTCTGGAAGTGATCAAATACAACACTTCTAGAATACCATATTTGACATTTCACAGTTGTGTACCTTTCTGTGAGTATTATAGGTTACAGATACAGAGAACTGAAGGGGAAAAAGGTATGAATAGTGGCTAGAGTTTAATTGTTTGAAGATTTCTGAAAGATGTAAAATGCTAGGACTGAAGCTGGAAACAAGCAATTTTGTAGTAGTTTTGTGTGCTTGCAGAGCCAAACATTTTATCAGAATGAAATTCCATGAAACTTATCAGTAAGAATAATAGATACAGAAGCTTAGACCAGCAGGACAACTGATTGTCCTTCTGTATTCCTTAATTCCTAAATGCTTTTGCACCAAATCATCAGTCAGACTGTCACAGTTTTTGTTTTTGTAGACACAACAGGCAATTTAATATTACAGCAATAAATGATTTTTAAGTTTACAGCAATGAGATAGTTTAAAAGTTTCTGTATAGCCTCATAATGACTTCCCTCTGCCTGTTTTCCTCTCACATCCTCCCCAGAAATTCACGGTGAGCTATCTTATGCCAGAGAGAACAATATTCTTTATATTTTTTAACAGCAGAATGCAAAAGCATTTCACTAATGYTGTCTATATTCTTGCTGAAAATAAGAAGTTCAGACATTCCTTAATGTCTGATCATTGGTCTTTTTAAAAAATATTCATTAAAATCTGCCTTCGTATGACAGCTTTTTGCAAATATTGTGTTACTCATCTGGCTTATTTTAGYTTAGGTATCTTTGAATAACCTCTTGGCTTCCAAAACATCTGCAGAATTGATGAACATAATAACTGCCTCCCATCTCTGAAGACAGAAAAATAATTTTTGCTTGTTTTAGAGTTCTGGACATCCTGATGGTTTAATCTTTGCCAGTCTACTCGGGTCCTTCACTTCAGAAGTGATGGTGTTTCCCAGTGAGGATGGGGTACAGAGTCTTTCAAACTTTAAGAGTAAAATAAGACTCAGAATGATCAAATATCTCAAAACACTTGTGGCACTGGCAATTTAAAAATAAAAATAAAGTTACCATTTGAAACATTTTAAAGTGACAATCCTGTGAATAGAAATTAAACATGACGTGTATGTGCTTAGTAAAGCAGAGTTAGTGAAGTGCATCCAAGTTATTGATTTCAAGGAGTGGAACCTTGCGCTTCTCCTAGGCTTTTAATGTCATTCATAAACTGCTCTCTGCTGCTAAGGGACTCTCACAGTCTGTTGTATTTATCTGTCATTCATCGAGGGACAACAAGAACAAAARATAATGTCATGGCTGTGCATCCAGGCATCGCACAGCTACTCAGCTAAAGTTGTCATCTCAATGTGGCATAGAGGTGAAACATACACTACCACTTGTAGGCTAAATSGCTGGTAGGCAGGAACTAGGGTTCTTGCACGATGGTGCTGTCTTTTCCCCCATCGTGTGAGATGCAGCAAAGAGCCCCGTCCAGCCCCTGAGCCACATGTCTATACAGCAGCACACCTTCATGGGATGCTCTGTAGCTGTAGTGATTCAAGTACTCGTAGTATTTAGCTTTTTTGCAATAAACTGTTAGAAATAATTCTTAGATTTTCCATTTTGTTTCTTCAGAGAGTCAACATTTTGGRGGATTGTGTTGGAAAGATCAGATTAAAGTCCAGATATGTCATACCAGCTGCTGTCTTAACCACTAGATACCTTCCAATAAATTAGATTGGCTTGATGGTTTTTCTTCTTGGCATGTTCATGTGCATAACACTGTTATTCACTAGCTACTTACACACTATTGGTCTAGGGCCGGGATCTTTTTGTTAGTCTGACTTGTACAATCTCTCCAAAAACTTCCTGTTTCCTATTGWCATGAAGAGGTCTCTGCCACCACATTCTGGTGACAGTTCAGCCTGCTGACTCCAAGGTTTCTTTCCATCCACTTTCTGTTCTAGGCCTGCACCCTGTGGCTCTCGTGCAAGCCTCATCACTCAGGCATTTGCAGATCTACCTTTGAATAACCCTGGTGCATTAAAGCACTGCCCCAACCAGGTGCTAATTTTTGGGAAAACTCTTCAGTCTGTTTCTCGTACTGACTCTCTTCCTTGCAAAGAGCCTCCAGTGAGTACCTGCTTTGCTCTTTTCATAGAAATCCTGCACTTCAGTGATTTTGTTTAACTTGGCAGTGGTTAGACTCTTGAGACCACAGGCTATTACACTAAGAGTCTTCCGTGTGCTACACAGTCCCTCTGTATTGAGCTGCTTTTCTTTTCACAGACTTTTAAGTTCCCTGGTGCACAGACAGATTTTCTTTCGTGTATTTTTGCTTTGCTGAACAGAGAGAGTTACTGATCTMTGACTAGGTCTCCTGGATATTACTATAATACTAGTGGCGGTAAATAAAGGTTAATAATAAGGGAACTGAGCATACTAACTTGCTTAGTATGTTAAATTTCAGAGTTTCAAGGTTAAAAACAAAAACACAAACAAAATATTAATTCAAAACAGAAGGTGTTATTTCATTACATCACAGTGTGGTGAAAATGCACTGTTATCCATAATACATTTGTATTTCTCTGAAAATGCATTTTGAATTCTTTCAGAATTCTTCTGGATCCCAATAATATCCTGGTGATTTGGATAAATCTCCTAATATTATACTGCATCTCCGTAAATTGGATAATTCAATAGTGACATGATATTTCAAAGCTTACATATAATTTCAAATAAATCTTTATCTTTTCAAATAAATTTGTTCTTGGCTATATTAGTGTATCTATCTGACATATATTAGTATATGAATATTTTTGGGAAAATTATTTTCTTATAACTTAGCCTTGTGACATACCTATTTAAACTCCTTCTCTACCTGTACATTTGGTTTCAAGAATTATTGTCGTAACAGTTCAAATAAATCTATGATTATAGACATATTTTCTGTGCTTTTATGGCAGTGTTCATTGCTGGAAATATATTTTTTTTCCCATCTTATCCTAAATATTATAGGGAGTATAAAAATGCTATTCTCTACCCCTGTAAGTACAATAGTTCTTTTTTTAATGTATTTTCTTGAAATAGCATAAATCTGTCTACTCAGAAAAAGAGAAAATAGGTGACATTTCTGTACCTTTTAAACAGTTGCAAACATCAGAATATCATATATTTCCAGGACAGCTGTCGTCTAGTTGTCAAGTAAAGTTTCAGTTAAGTAAGTTGTTTACAATTGCAGAATATTCTACATTCATTTTGAGTTAAAAGCATAAAAGAACTCAATCTATTGCAGTAGCGTGAACAATTTCAGTTTTGCTGTAGAACAGAGTTTTCCTTTTCTGTAGCCTTACGTAGGCCATTTCTCAACCTAATCTCTTCAATAGTAAAGCTGCTCATTTGTTCCTCACATTGTTTTTTATTCATTAATAAACTATTTTAAAGATTAAAAATGCTATCATAAAACTGTTCTGTTTTGGTTTTAAAAAAGTTAGTTTTTCCTTTGATCCTAAGAAACAGTTTGATGAAATACCTCTTTGGAACTGTCTGAAATGTTTTTAATGAAGCATTTTTCTGTTTAAGGAAAAAAAAAGTCAAAATCCAAATGTATTCTCTTGATGGAGTTAATTGGCAATTGCCAAACTAAGGACTAAGATTTCAATCATTCAAATTCTATAAATTAATGAGTGTGTGAGTTACTGCTAATTTGGATTAGCCAATCCAAAATAAGCTTTATAATTATCTTTGAGAAATATGACCTCTCTCTGTATGGCATTGTGAAGAACATTATTTATATAATTAAAAAATATTCTGTTGAAAATAGCATTGAATGCTTGAATTTACCACATTCAGAGATTTATATTTCAAAAGTAAACATGTTCTATATCTTTCTGTTTTGATTTTATCTAAGAAATACTTTCTTAGGAGTTGCAGATGAGAGTTGTGAAACTGCTAAGTGTAGAGCAACTAGGAAYAGCATAGCAATTTGTTTCAGAATGAAAACTGTTTGCAACCAATTTGAATGCAATGCCGTGGCAATACTAAGAAGGCTTCTTTCGATCTTCCCAAGGAATTATAGAGAAAAATAGTGCATCTGTGACTTAGTGGTAGGGAACTTTTAAAAAATGCATGGTATAAGGCTATTCATTATTGACTTTGGGACAGTGTTTTAATGCGGAGTTCCATTTTCAATCAAGTACGTGCTTCTGAGTGGTTAATATTGCATGGCTAATATTAGTCGCCCGCCTGAATTTGTTCTCCAAAGGCTGAATCATGCTAAGTCAGAAGTCACTCTTGAAACACTGTTTTTATCTTTTTGTGGAAAGAGCCTGCCTTTTGTGCTTCTGCTTCCACATGGGGACCTGCCACAAGACAGCACTTCTAATTCCCAGTCAGTGYTCCAGGAAAGGCACCAAGAGTGACCAGCAGTGAAAATTAAAAGAACTGGATATAGCTAAAGAAACAACTTTCCATTCCTGTTGTGACATCCAGTCTTTCAGCAATTCTGCCTGACTGAAGGTTTCCTGGTGAAATGAGGAAACACTAATCTAGTCCCATTTTTCATTGACTTTGTCTTTCCAGCAGTGGTGCTGAAATATGGGATTTCAGAAAATTCCATGGCACCCACTGAAGCACAACCACACTTTCAGAAGATGTGAGTTTTGTAAAAAGTAAAGGTTGTAAATTTGGGAGAAGTTTATTTTGTAAAATCTTGCCTCTGTAGACTACTTCTTTGTATGAGGAGCAAAGTAATAAAATCTGCATTCCCATGTGTTTATATCCTGTGTTTATATCCTTACTTCTCCTCCCTGCATACCGTTGTCTACATATCTTCTTTAGTGTCTCTTTCACGTAGCCTTCTGATAGCCTCCTGGGCCTGGCTGCGTAGAAGAGGGAAGGGCAGTGGGTATTTTCTACCTTGGTTTCAGCAAGGCTTTCAACATTGTCCACCGCAACAGCCTCATGAGTGTGGGTTAGATGAGAGGACGGTGARGTGGATTGAGAATTTGCTGAATGGTCGAGCTCAGAGGGTTGTGATCAGCGGAGTGTAGTTGGAGGCCTATATAAATGTATGGAAGTATCTTAAGGTGGGTATCAAGAAAATGGTGCCAGACTATTTCCAGTGACAACCAGCAACAGAACGAGAGGCAATGACTACAAATTGAAACACAAGGGAGTTCCATCTGAATATGAGGAAAAAACTTCTTTAACATAAGGATGATAAAGTAACAGAGCAGGTCAGCAGGAGAGGCTGTGGAGTCTCCTTCTCTGGAGATATTCCGAATCCTCATGGATATGATCCTGTGCAATGCATTCTAGGTGACCCTCCTTGAGCAGGGAGGTTGGACTAGATGGCCTCACTCTTYCAACCTCACCCGTTCTGTGATTCTGTGATAGGTCAGCTTGCCACTGCCAAGCAGGTACAATGGAAGCTGAGTTATGCTGAAGTCTCCCTTCACAAACCATTAATTTTGATCTTTTTTATGATACACACAACCAGTAGTGACAACACCGGTCCGAAACAAGACCCACCTCCCTAGGCCAGTTGAAAAGGGTACCAGAGACAGAATTCAAAGGTTCTTCATCCATGTTCCTTGTTTTCCTTGCTGTGGAGAGACATGATCTGGGATTCAGCTTGCAGGGTATTTCAGTACATAGTAATATATAACGAAGTTCCCCTACCCCTGAAATACAGGCCAGTATTTTTTTTCCTTTCATCAATGTACTAAAACCGATATTCTGGCCAGACATAAACCATTCGACTCCATATATCTGCAAYAAAAACATCAAGATTATATAATTCGCTTTCCTTAGAAAGTCAGGCTTAAAAATGTTTGATGTCGACTTGAAAATAAAACTATTAGCTGTATTAAAGAAACCATCAACACATTGTTGCACAGTGATGAAAGCTTTTCTTTCTTGCTTTTGGGGTCTTATTATCTCTAAGCAAAGTTTGAAAAAAAAATACCATTTTGAAACAAAACGTTAAAATCTTCTAGTTCTTCTTTTTTTTCCTGAACAAACTATACAACAGTTAACTCAGTTTTGCAAATAGTGTAAGTGAGCTAAAATTCCTATTTTTTGTGAATTAGTGATTTGTCTGGAAAAATATATGCAATTTCATTCATTTGAAATAAGCTGTTTTCAGGTTAAAATGACTTTTTGTTCTCCATCTATATCCTTTAGTTAATAAATGTCAGTGTCCAGCCCAAGAAAAATTAATCACTGCACTCATTATTAAAGAAATTCTGAATCACTACTCAATTTCAGAAAGGTAAAAGGTTTATGATACTTTGTTGGAGCAGTGTGTTTGGCCAGTTCGCTCTGCAGCGTTCCCCCACATTGAACACCATTCTGGACCTGCGCACCAGTCTAAAATGAAGTTTGGAAAGCACATGCAAAATTTCCTCTTTTTCCAATGTTCCTCCACTGAATATCTAAAATATATTTTGGAATTGCTGTGGGCTCATTTAGCCTCCTGGAAGATTTTAGTTATGTCTAAATTTATCATTCATTGTAGTCCCAAGGCTGCTGACATATCAAGCTTTGAAGAAAACTAGTATTAGAAATGTAGTTAGAGAGATTTCTTCCTCAGTTAGCTTTACCACTAGTAAAAGAAAATATTTCTTTACGGCCATATCAAAGCTAAGGCATGTGAAGTGCATCTACTGCTTTTCTAATATATCTTCCTTCATGTTTAAATATTTACAAATACAATTCCTGCAGTCAAATCTCTGTGGACAAATTCATTTGTTAGAAATATAAATAAAAATAAATCAACATGAATAAAAGGAATAAAAAGTGTCTTTAGTGTGTGGTGTTCACTGAATACCATTCCTTGCTCATCATGTCTCTCAGTAACCAGATGTTATTGTCAAACAGAAGCACACTGCAAGCTGGGTCCCAGATCTTATTCATCCATAGTGGGAGAATCCAATGTGTAGATCAAAGTCTACACTTGAATCCTGTGGCTAGAGGTTTTTTTGATTTTATCACACTTTGAAAATGTAGCATATTTGTTTAGGAAATTGCTATATTGGAGAGAAAATGGAAATGTCCATCAAATTCTATGATGCATATTTGAAAACTAAGTAATTAAAAGATTAAGTGTAGTATGATTTAGCTTTAATTTCATCAGAAACCAATCATTTTAAGCTTCAAATTTTGACCTTTTAACACTAGTTTTATGCAAATAATCCTTTCTATCAGGGGCCATTCATCTGTTTCGCACAAATACATTCAGTTGCATTGTAAACAGTTTGAGGTGACTAGAGAAGGACGTGTTGGAAAGAGCTTGCACTCTGCCCAGGCAGATCTGCACTTCCAAAGCTGCAGGCAGCTCCAGGCTTTACAAGCTAACCATTGCTTTGGCACATGAAGTGCTTCTATCCAGCAGATAGGGTTTCCTGCTGACATGAAGCAGTGGAATCAAAACTACTGCCAGTATACTTTTAAGAAAGAGGTTACAGATCAATATTAAAAAAAAAAAGTTGTTTTGAAGCAGTGCCTGCTGCCACTTCATAATGCTGATTTATTTTGAGCTACTGCCTAAYACAAAGAAGTGCTTTCTTGAGTTGCCGAGCTCTCACAGGGATTCAGGGACCTAAGAGACACTGTAGGGAAATCTGCCTGGCTCAAAATTGGTATCATGAGTGGTAACTACAGAAGTTCACTGAGGTTAAACCAGAATAATATATGAATGTCTCCAAGTTAAAACAAGCAAACTACTTAAATATGAGAATTATCATGAATGCAGGAAACAATGATGATGAAGAGTGGCAGCTGAACAGAACCTGAGTATTATATGTGTGTGTTAAATATTTTCTATCTTTAAAGTCAGCTGTCATTTCCTCTGTTTATGTATTAATTGATACTTACAAGCCGTCTTGCTGCATAATCAAGGAGAGATCTCCAAGGCAAATGTGAAAAGGACGTGAAGTACAGAACAGACAATGATGGATTCAAAGACATACAGTCATGGCCTAATTCATGGTCAACAGTACTGATAAATTTGGTCCTATCAGTTGTAGTTTTGGTGAAAACAAACAGGCAGGCCTAAATTTATCTCTCTTGAATTCTCTTTGCTGATTTTGGTGAGACTTCAATGCATGATTAGATTTAAAAATTCACTGGTATCTACTGAATAGGGTTTTCTTTTTTTCTTTTTTTCTTTTTTCTTTTTTTCTTTTTTTCCCTGACCAGAACTATAAATACGAGTATGCAGAAACTGGCTTTGTGACACCAAAATCCATCCTGTTCCATCCTTTCCTACTATTTATAAAGTGAATTATAAAGATTTCAGGTAGTTTTGAAGCATCTCCTCCTTCCTTTCTTCCTTTGCCCCATTGGCTTCACAGTTTATTTCTCAAATGTAATTTTAATGTACATGAATTCTCCTCAAGAAATGAAACTGGAACTGCAGTGGACATTAGGGGACATTATGGTCTGAACATATGAGTTGCCTGTATACCCTCAAGGTCTCCAAGTGCATATCTAATGTGCATGTATACAYAAAAGGTTCTTTGACAATCAGCAACTCCCAAGCCAATCTCTTATGTTCTATAACAAGATAAAGAAGCAGGTATGTCTTCCTCATGTGAGTCGTGTATGCCCTTGACCTCAAATCCTCGATGCTTTGAGACTGTACTGCTCCAGCTTCATCCATCTTTCCTTCAGATTATTTGAAATCTTTACCTTCTGTAAGTGTCCTTACATGCTCTGCCACTTACGCCATCACTTAAAAATTATTGTTCTTTTTCTGTTCCTTTTCCTGCAATGATATCTATGGCTCCWTCCAGTCACTCAGAAAACTTTTAAAATGCAGCCTACATCCTTAGGGAAATAGCACAGCTCATAAATCTGTACAGTGAGAGACCCAGAAGTTTCTCCAGGGGCAGCATAACCATATGGCAATAGCAGAAGGTTCTCCTCACGAGCACCAGGAGATGCGCAGTGACAGCTAAACAGTGCAATACTGCACTAAAGAAAACGAAGGCTGCATTCCCGATGACGCAACCTTGCAGTGCACTTTGGGATTAATGGAGCAAGTGTGCCCACTATGAAGGCATTGAAAGTATCTTTGGATGGGAGTACACTGCAGAGCCTCCTGCTCACCTGCAATCCATGCATGAGGCCCTAGCACCACGGTACGGGAAAYCCTAGAGACATGTCCTCCAGTGCCACTCCAAGGTCCCTGTCCTCCTGGTTCTCTCTGAAGACTGCCAAGAGACACATCCAGTGACCTGTCTTTGACCATAGCCTGCATCAACASTCCATGGAGCAGCACCCCGGAGTCCAGACTGGATAAGTGAAATACAGTTTTATGTGTGGCTTTGGATTGAAAGGGTAGGGCTGTGCTGGAGGCTTCTAGTGGAACTGGGGCTTGGAGCTGTGGCACACAGAGGCCAGCTTCATCTGCCCATCACAAGGGCTGATTGCGGTAGAAATGATCCCAGTCCACCTTGCCCAGATCGAGTCCTCAAAAACTCGGAGCTCTGCCACAATGTCCGCAAAGAATATAGGGGTATTCAAAGACCGAAGGTTTGCTCTTCTCTTGTTTGCAGGGCAAAAGGAGAAGATCAGGGCAGAAGAGCATGAAGAGAAGGGGAAAAAGAGCTGCACTTGCCCCTTTCCTTCCCTTGCAACAGCAGTRCCTCATCTCCATGCTGCTGCAGAAGTCAACAGAGCCCTGCACCAAGCCCTTGCAGTGGGTTTGCTCTGCCAACACAATGGAAGAGAGGGCGAGGACCTGGAAGCTGTGAGTGAAAGACTCCCTCRAGACTCCCAGCACAGCTGGCAGCAGCCCTCAGTCTACCTCAGTCCAGACTGGTAGAGCCTCAGGATCAGCAGAATCTTTGAAGGTGGCAGAAACAGCAACTTTCTTTGGATGACCCCTTCTTTGGCCCAGGTACTGGGACAGCAATAAGAGAGAAGCTTGGCCCAGAGCTAAGGAGAAGCTCTGAAGGCTTCCCTGGTGGTAGTGTGGGCTCGCACCAAGCCCCTACCTAGACGGTGCCTTGGGCCTCTGTTGTTCTTTTCCTTCAGGTGTTATGTCCTCACCTTTAGTTAAGCCACAGTGGTCATATACTATTAATACAAGSCCAATGGGTAGGCTCTCTTATACTWTGAGATGTGGATGGGTGCATCTACTCTGAGGAGCTATGTTGGCTTACCAGAGGTGTCACTTCTGCCACTTGTAAAACTTTAAATGGCACATGCTTCATAGCCTCTTCCTGCACTGCATCAGTAAACCTGCTGGTTTCCAGAGGATGCTGTAGCTAATTTTTCTTTGGATGTGCTTACAGTAAATACTACTCAYATTCCTAGAATTATTGCTGTCATAYTTAGTACTAAACTTACGTATTACATATAGAGAGCTACGTATTTATATTACRTTCAAAAATACAAAAATCTAAATACAGTGTGCTGTAATATAGTCCAGTGATTCAGTTCTTCAAATCTGCCTGTTACATTAGAACTGAATTCAAGCTGTAATAGGCTTTAAAAAGGGATGGAGATTATGTCAGTGTATAGACTGAGCCWCTGAAGATACATTTCCCTGCTGTGCTGGGAGTTACAAGTACAAACTGAGACAACTCACTATAAAATACTGTTGCCTTCRCTGGGATAAGTTATAAGGGCAAGTTCCAGAAAATGGTTTTAGGCATTATAAACATGAGCAGCCATGTGGATCCCACCTATTTATATCTATTTTGAGGGCTATCCTTCCTCTTTCTTCCCTTGAAATCTTGTCTAACCTGCTGCTGAGATAGCTTCTCTTCTTTTTTTGCAATGATATTTAAGTTCTTTATAAAAAGGACTTAAGATGCACCGTGTTTTCAAAATAAAAACCTGAGTGTTGAACTCTGAGGCATAGATCAATACCTGTTGAAAACTCAGCTTACTATCATATTTTGCTAATAATATCCCTCTCCACAAGTTCTCCACAAGTTCCCAAAAATGTTGAAAGAAGATGTCTTAAAAATGTGTATCTCTAGGTCTTTCACCTCCTTTCCCTATCTGCTCCAAAACTCTTCCAGAGAGTAAACCAAGCAATAGTATATTGAACTTCACTGGAAACCAACCTCCAAGAAGAGGGTTGTAGGTTATGTTGATTGTAGTTCTGAGCCAAAACATGAATTCTTGAGGACGTAACCTGAATTCAAGAACATGAGGAGGCTGTGTCTGGACAGATATAAACAACCAGAACTGAATACTGCTGTTAAGGAAATTGTGGAGTTGTAACCATCTGGTGGGTTGTGAGCTTTGGGTGTTACTCTYTTTCCTTCCTTTATATTCTCCACTTTTGTTTTATGTGATCTATTTCCAGTTAGTTATTTAGCACTCTTTATGACAGGGTTGTGCAGTAGTTTTTATCATAATTATGATGATGGGGCTGTGGTCCTAATGTTGAGGCCTGCGTCATTACTGTAATGAAAAATTTGTTACTCAGTAGTACTCCTGTTTTCATCCTGCTCACATTGTTTCCCAMTCTGGAGCAGAACCAGTCATGAGATAAATGTCTCTACTGTTTGGGCTGATAGTAAGTTGGCAAGCTAATAGAATGAAAAGCCTTTTCTAGAAATAAAAGTACTCATTTAGTCTATTCACTATGGCTGTTTTTTAGGTCTAYGCTGCTGGAGTCTGTCTTTGGGGATAAGGCAGTCTATGTTTTGGTTTGCTTTGCTTTATTTTCAAATATTCAGAGGTTCTGTAAGGATTAATATTTCACACTTATTTTGTTTCCCTCTGAGTGTAAAATAAGAACTTTGGGGATACAAAGTAARCCTTAGAGACAGCTAAATATTTGAACTCGTCCTCCCGTCACTGATCTACCTTATCCTGATGGACAAGTCCCATTACACAGCTCTTTCTCAGAGAGGAGCTTTGCACAACAGCCCGTGGGAAAGCCCATGGGAAGAGGCTTGAGCAGAGCAACTGGTCCACCAGAGCAGGGCTGGAGAGAAAGGGTGACATGAAGAGCTGTTTGGCTGCAGGAGAGTTTGTACAAAATGATCTTCCTCCATCTCGGGATACAGTTACTTCACTGACTGGTTTTGTCATTCTGGGCTGTACCTCTAGGAATTTTTTTTCTGAAATAGGTATGCAAATGGACTTGATGTTATGCGTATTTTACTAATTATGTTATTAGCAGCCAACAGGGTGTGAAATACCCAATCATCGCGTGAGATATGTCTTTTATTAATAGAAATATAATAACACTTTCTCCGGAAAGGCTTAGGCCTTTTCTTTCTTCTGTGCATTTCATGAGGTTGATAATACTCATCAGACTCACATGAGCCTAACAGCAGATTATTTATTTGCCATCAGAAGAACATAGAAAATGATGTATTGGAGATATTCTGGACATTAATATGCAAAATCTTGAACTTACTTGGGACCCCTTATTTCTTGTGCACTTTATTTTTAAATCTTACTTATGTACCTGATCACTGAAATTGTCTCCAAAAAGCTATCAGTAGATTAGCTGCCTATTTCAATGTCTTTCTACAATGAAATTTCACATACTAATGTTTGAATTGATTTTCAATAGTGCTTCCAGCCTATTAGAAACAATTGCYAATCACTAATGACTTAATCAGAGGATTATTGTACAAATACTGTATCTAATCAGCAAAGTAGCATTAGYATTACTGTTGGGTAACCTGTTAAAATACTTAATTAGGTGTAGCACTTTCTTTTGTGTATCTATTCTAACAAAAGCTGTAATTCTGCCAAATGATATTTTGAACTAATTTATGGCTTCAGGTTCTCAGCTGGTAGGGACTAGTAAGACACTGCAGAAGTTTGCACTAACAGAAAATCTTGCTGATGACCTGTAGACGATGCAGATAATCTTGAACTGAAAATATTCTGAAAAGACAAATGAAAACGCGCTTCATTTAAAATAGTAGTTCACCAATAAAAATTACAAAATGATAGTGAGAGATATTTAAACCAAACAAACATTAATCACATTTCAGAAGTAGCCAATATTTGTATTAGAAAATTCATTCAACCTAAAAAAAATCCAGATTTTTTTTTTGCCAAATTAAAGCCAAACAGCTCCTTCAGAAAGAAAAAAAAGAAAAGAAAATACAAGTTATAATAATTAAATGTTGCAGCTTCTATCTTATTACTCTTGCAGTTGTAAGGATTGTGTCTTTCAGAGAAATATAGTGATTTTCATAGATGGATTTTTATCTGGTAACTATATGTGGAATTGTGTAATGGGTCAGAATAACTCTAGTAAGAATAGAATTARTTTCTACATATAAAATGTTTAAAAACTCTGATGGACTTATTTAAATAAGCACTGGATCTGAGCTGTGTTTTAAGAATAATTTGCAGAATATTTTCTTCTACTTTTTAAAAGATTTAAACTTTTAAAAGTGTTTTGCTATTACCATAAGCAAGAAGTCTCCTTTCTGAATACTTTCTGATTTAATGTTAGAAAAATCATTTTAAAATCCCCTATGTGCTTGCTTCTATCTTGTTCGGAATTCTCATAATCAGAATGTAGCAACATTCTGTTTTTTCTTTGCAGCTCAAGATTTCTCCAGTTAAAACAGGCAGATAAAATTTATTAGAAAGGAGAAAAAAAATCCACGACCAAAAAATGTCCAGACTAGCTATTGTTAACTCCAAAACAATTCATGTTGAAATACCAAAATAGATGCAGAAATGCTTGCAGATTTGAGGACTAAAAATACTCCTGGCTGAATTCTATTTGAGCTTTACAGATTTTATTAAATTCTTGCTGAGAATTGCTTCAGAATTGAGTAGAGACCTTAGGATTTGGCCCTTATCACTCAATCTTCTTTGCTAGAATACAAAGTGATGTTAGGAATAACTACCCTGAAATCATCAGAACGTGAAAGCTAGAACAGGACTTCATTATAGCGTTTTGTTCTCTTAACAGGAGGAGCTGAGCATATTCTGATGGAAATGATAGGACTTGCATTTCTACCATCCAGTTTCAGGCCCAGGTTAAGCATATAATTTCTCGGGCTCACTGCAGGGATAGTGTTAATGAATGAAACTTATACTGACATTATCAAGAGGAAATTMATCATACGATATTTCTATATATATGTTTCTTGGAACTTACTGTTTTTCAGACAAACCGCAATTAAAATGAAGTCACTTGGAAATGAAATTTTTCATTTTTCCTAGTAATAGAGTCAAGACCTGATGCCAATTATTCCTGGTCCTAAACTCAAGGCATTCTCGTTTTACCATATCCCTAGCAGAAACTGCAGGTTTGGTTTTACACTGCAGTTCTGCCCCATATGGAAGTGTACCCAAAGTACAAGAGTCTGTTCAACTGTCAAGTGCTGCTGTTTAATATCACAACACATGTTCTCTTGTTTACTTCAAAATAAATAGACCCAAAGCTTGACCAAACCAATGGCTCCTAGGGAAACACTTGAGTGATTCATGCAGTGCAGCGGCTGACTCCAGGACGAATGTTGCCTTTCTCTGGAGTACAGCTGTCACTTGGCAGGGTTTGCCTTTCACTCCTTGCAACTCCTTGACATAAATAAAATTTCTGATAGGCAGGGTTTGGACTTGGAAAGAAAAATAAAGACTAAAAAGGTGAAAGAAGGTGAGAAATGACTTACCACTTATTGGTCTGGTGGTTCAGCTTGATGCACAGTTATTAATAAGCAAGAAAGGAATTACTTTATCTCATTGGTCTTCCTTAAATCTCTTGAGATGGAGCCAATTACAGATTGTATTGCTAAGTTTATGTGCTATCGCATTCTAATGTAATGCTTCACCTAATTAAATTCTAGCAAGATAAAAGAAGAGCACTGTTCYCTAGGGAGGAGTTGGTGAATATTTCTAATGTTCATGTATAATATGCACCACTGACTTTAAGACAAGGCTTGAAGTAATTGGAAAGGAGTTCTGATAAAGCTGTCTGAATATTTGAAAAAAACCGTTTCCTATATCTACGTTCAAACAATATCACTGATATTACAAATCTCACCACAGTCTATGTTAGAGCCAGAGAAAGTGAACACTAGTCCAACTCTCAGTGAAACAGAAAGGCAGATTGAAGGAATTAGGTAATGACTGGAAATTAAGTCAGTAACCAAAATATTCTGCAGATCACATAAATCCAGATCAGCAAGTAAGGCATGAATTGAAGGCCATACTTAGACAGTCTCACTTGAGACATCTCGTGAGAGGTTACTGTGAAATCCCCTGAAGGACATAAGTGTCTCTGGTGTAGCTCCCATGCATCTGAGGGGACAACTGGGTATCAGAACTAAGTATCACTTAAAAGTACTGAGAGGCGTTGCCTGTCTTGCAGGGAAATGCCAAATGTCAGAGCCTAGCTCTGTGTGAGATGGGAACTAACATTGTTCACTGATCAGGAGTCCAGGCATGGACACGTCCCTGCAAGCAGGACCTTGTGCCAACTCTTCCTCACAAGGTTTGGCTTATCCAAGCCTTGTAYGGCATTCTGCAAAGGCTACAGATACTTTTGGGCAACAGGCAGTCCTTCCACTGGAGTAACAAGTAGTACCTTGCTAAAAATGGCATCCTCAAAGTGCTGGTGATTTTGGAGAAACTCAAACTTCTACAGATGTTCATGGTTTTTGGCACTTGCAGATATGCATCACTTTTAAATATATATGTCCCCAAAACAGTTTTTGTATGTATCTGTAGTAGTTTGCAGCGCTCTGTTTATCTGTATATTTACATATCCATGTCGTCTAATCTATGACTCAGATTTTATAGGTACCTAAGTATAGAGATAAACAGTACGCCAAAAGCTAATACAAATGCATGGAAACTTAGCACCTAGAAAGGACATTTTTATTCAGCTTTATTTTACCACAAGTTAGCAGCACAGTCTTTACCTCTGCTCTTGATCTGACAGAGTGAAAACGTTGTTCACAAACCGTGCMGATATCCACAGATATGTCTCACAAGTGTACTTGAAAGAATGTGCTATACTCAACACCATGCACCCGTCAACCATCGATGAAAGCCAACCTGAAAGCTGCCAATATCTTTATGAACAGCTGCTTGCCCAGCCACTGTGACATTTTGTTCTGCTTTTTTCTTTATCTTCTTCATCTGCAGCAAATAGAGCCTGAAACCATCATTTCCGTAAAAACAGAGCATCCAGGAAAAAAAGGCTGTCTACTCATGTAGGTGTGCAGGAGCATGAGTTGCTTGTCAGCAGCTTATTGCAGATGACAGTGAGAGAGCATCTGAATCTCAAGAAAAGGAKTATTAAAAATATTTATTTCTTATAAATTTGTTCTTTGATGTTTTGGCTTTGAAATTTCATGGGCTGAAGTATAAACAGAGGGAAACTGCTTGCTTATCTTTATGTTTCACCAAGTGAAGTCTCCTTTGACTGACTGAGGTGAGGTTAGAAATCAGTTGCAGGCAGTGCCAATTGGTTTGTTCAGATGTTTTCACTCTATTTAAGTTCAGCATAGTTGTTACACACTTTAAATGATCTATTTTGACAAGGGGCTACTTCTTCAAGAAAGCAACAACAACAACAAAAAAAAAAAGAAGAATTTGCTTAGAAGAACTAAAGTTTATAGGAACAAAGCACTAATCCCAGAGTCAGGACCAGGTAGCACATARTGTTGTATTTTTCCTGCACTCAAAAACTAGTGCAAAAAAAAGTTTTGCTATCAGCAAAATTAGTTTTGTTATGTTTTCCCCAGAGTAATCAGCTAAATAATAAACTGTGTCTCAGTAGGAAAGAMTAACCTTTCTCACTGAATTTAGGCTGTCCTGCCCAGACTCATGACCACATTGCCTCTCCTGCCTGCTCTGGGAAAGATTCTAGTGGCAAAGAACCCTCTGGGAGCTCCTTCAGCTCCAAATTCAAGCACAGAGATGGGTGAGGCCATGGGTGGGCCATCCATTAGGATTGGGGGAAATCCTAATGGGTGGCCCCAGAAGATTCTTTTAGGCAAGGGTGGGCTTAAAACAGCACAATACCCAGCATCATTTATCCTGGAGGAATGCCAGGATGCATTTAAAACTAACTTTGAACCTCTCATTTTCACCCCTTTGCATATTTTGGCGTCTCAGTAAAACTTACTATAATTATAGGAACTGTGTCCTAGTTTTCAGTGTTGCRTATCCTGTTGTGCCCACTAACTCATTGCAGCTGAAAATAGCATGAAAATCCATGAGACAGAAGGGTAAGCAATGTCATATAATGTATAATGCATAATTGCAGTGCAATGACTTTTTCACTSTTAAGTGACATAGAACAAATAAGAAAGTTGCCAAGCCATCCATTTCTTGGTGTTTAATAAAAATTACCTGCAAAATCTTGAAATAATAGACCTTTTGAATTAACAATGAGAAATCTGGACTCCTGTTTATTAGAGCTTCCTTCCTATAGCACTCATAAAAGTGTAATTTTAATTGAAACTAGAACATAATGGCTAGGTGAAATGAATGAATGAAAGYGCTGTTCAAAACAGTTCTAGAGGGTATTGGAAATCTTTGATAGAAATCCAGCTTCTGTGCTGTATAGCCTTTTTAAAAAATGAAATGGACATTTGTACTTGAACCAACAAACAAATTATTGCTGGACCYTTTGACAGTGGAGTGTGATGATGCAGTGCCACTAATTCTTTCATGAATGGTCTCTAAATAGCTCATTTGAGGTTTTACTCTCCTAAAACTGCATTATAGTAAATTGTTAAAATTTGCTCKCTCCTAAGTAACCCTGTGTACATGAGAATATAAATACATTTCTACTCTGATTCAGGCATRGTAGGATAATGGGACTTCCTGGTATTCTAAAACTTTTGGGAYGTTTTTGTCAAAATGTTTTGATGAAACATTTCTGTATCATTATTTTGTTGGACAGTTGAAACAAAATAAACTTCAGGAACATGGAGGTTTCAGCAGTTTTCTTGTAAAAAAAAAAAAGGTTCCTCAGATTCAGGATGGACCRTGTATTCAAAAGCAGATAGGGGTTAGTAAGGCTACCTGTCTTTGCTATGACAGTGGGATGTGGCAGATGTTAAGGGTCTAGTATGAGTCAGTACATGAAGTGGTTAGCACATACACTTAGGTGACACATTTCCAGTTTCCCAGCCTGTCTAACCCAAGCAGTCTGTTCAACATGCAGGCACCACGTTGTACCTGGGTGTCCTGTCCAGGATTTTTTGCAGTTGTTTGGAGGACAGGAGGTGGCAGCTGTCAAGTCCTTCTAAGGTCTCCTGGGTGTTAGTAAACCCATTCTCATATTGGGTCCATGTATTTGTACTCTGYAGGAGCTGAGAGTGATTTTTTTCTCTATTCAGCCTCTGTTAATCTCTGTGATTCATCAGGATTTACTCACTGTTTTTGTCTTGTTCTTTTGATGTCTTTGCCTMCTACTCTGTTCACCCTCTTCCCACTGTCATCTCTAAATGCATCAAGTCTTTGCTTTAGTCCGTGTGCAGGCTGCCTTACTTTTATAATATCCCTTCTTTCTGTCTGTTCTTTGTTGCTATCATCTTGCTTATCTGCTAAATAAGCGCCATCACCCATGCCATTCCCATAGCCTTGCTYCTGTCAGTTGTTCCCTCTGGTGCTTCCAAACCCAGATATTCCTGGTCATTTTCTATTCAACCAATCTGACCATTTCTGTGAGAATTTTCTACGTGTTTGAATCCTTGGTCTAACTAGCTTGAAAAGTGCTCATGTTGTGCTGCTGTGGGCTCTAGCTGAGCTGCTCAATCTGGAGCTCCTAACAGGCTTAGCCTTTAGCTGTGGCAACTAAGTTAATAACAGTGATAAGTGATTTAAATACCTCTCTCTTTTAAGAGAAATAAAAGTTCATTGGTCAGATGCCTTGCCTTGTCTGGTTTTCTAACTTTGGGATTTCCTGTTTGTCATTGAACTCATAGTATCATAGTCCATAAAAAGGTCTGTTATTTGGGTAAACTCGAGTGTTGTGTCTTCTACTCTATTATCCTATTCAAAATGTTGATTGCAAATATTGGTTCGGAGTGTATTAAATCACCCTATAGTATATCACCCTATAGTATCAAGAAATGACAATGCTTGCACAGAGGTGCCTGTGTAAATGCTTGAAATCTCCTCCAATCCAGGGTATGGTATTTCTCTGATTATTGTATTTGATGTAGAAATAGGCACTCAAAGGGACTAATTTACATCACCCTAAAGCAAACATTTAAAATAGAGTGTGAATGAATGTGTCCCCTTTCCCTTGACCGAGTATGCCAGGAGATTCAGATGCATTGCTCACATAGCCAACTCTGCAAGATCTGAATCTCACCTGGAATTTGTAGCATTTCTAGTATTCTCTTTTATAAAGGAGCTATAACAAGACAGGACCTCATTATTCAAGCCTCATTCAGAAGGGGGCATTTAGTACTTCTGAGTCTGTACCTTCAAGAGTATCTTTGTGGACAGAAGACGCAGATAAGGACAGAACATTATCTTATAAACACAAAGGAGCAGTTCACAAGATCACAAAGATCAGATCCAAATTTATTAGCATGGTTGATACAATATGTCCAGTTTGTTCTGTRTATTCTAAATTGCTCAGAAGTGTTACTTACTAGAAAATGACTRCTGGGAGAAGCATTATTCTTCATATAATATTGTACTTTTCCTCAGAGAGAAATGGACTTTCTCTCCCCCTGYGCTTTTGTTGAAATGTAAAACAACACAATGCAGCTTGCTTTGTTGACTTAACTACTGCAATTTGCTTTACCAGTTATATCAGGCCCACTATGGATGTTTTGCTGAAAGAAAGTGTGTTCTAATGTCTGAATATTCCAGAAAGGTCCAAAATATCAGGAAAAAAAAAAATGCTGGCCAGATCTCACTATCTTAACTGATGCCGAGTTGACCTTTATCCCTAGACTTGTGGCACTGAAATCAGTGTGTCTGCCGGCGGGGGTAGACTCTTCAGCATGAGTCACAATGTCAGAATTCAACCTGAGGGTTCAGTTCTATTATATTGATTAATCAACTTCATTTAGTATTAGATTTAACCTGTGTGCTTATTTCTGGATGAGGACCAACGTCACAGGTGCTCACAGGAAAAGGAGCTTTGGGAAGGAACAGTGGTTTAGACTGACATACCACCAGCCTACAGGTTGTTGCTGCTGACCCACTGACATGCTGAAGCTAAGACTTCCAAGTTCAGTTCCTTAAAGAAAGAAGGTTTGGGGTTGTGCCATCCTACTTTGTGTCCAGGTCAGGACACCAGCTTGAACCACACTGCAGGAAAGGGGTGTAGGATTTCAAAGACAACATTGAAAGTTAAGGTAAATGAAAATAARTTTTAGAAGGTAGGGACGTAAAATCTAAGTAGCATTAGGTCCTCATATTTCTGTAAGAATCAATTCCTATCAGAGAGCTTTTCCCATTGCCTGCTGTGGTAGCCAACTTTTGGTATTAATTTGTATTTCATTGCTATTTCATTGCTATTATACCCTGTATTTATAGGGTATACCATTTGCCATGATTTGCTTGCTGTGAAAATGATGCACTGAATTCCTACCCCAGTTGCATAAATCTCTGTCTCCTATGCAGAATAGTAATCAATAACAGTTATTATAAAGTCCTTTTTATTTTACAAGTATGAACAGGTGAACTCCCAGAGGTTTGTCATAAACAGTATTTAGGGTTAGACATGCAACATAGCTGTGATAGAGTAACCAAGATGATGAACCAGCACAGGTTATGCTGCTATTCTGGGGGGGAAAAAAAAAGTATTTAAGCCATGTCTTTTTTTTTCTTTTTTCTTTTTTTCTTTTTTCTTTTTTGTTTTTTCTTTTTTCTTTTTTGTTTTTTCTTTTTTCTTTTTGGCTGGCAAAATACTCCAGTGTATGGTGAACGGATTACAACCTGCTTTACATTTCAAGGGAAAAGAAGGAAATTAGACTGTGAAACGTCAGTCTCTAGAGATTCATATCAGAACTTGTAATTAAACCCCAAGGAAGATTTTTGAGAACTACTCATCACGCCTTCATTAATCTGGACATGCATAATCTTAGATATAGCTGGAGTATAATTAAGGGATCAGGCACTTTAGATTGTGTCCTTTAGCCTAGCTAAAAAGTGAAATTTTACACACAATGGGCATAATACCTTGTATGGTGGAATTATTTCCCACCTTAGGTAGGATAAAGGATGAGTATCTTTCCTGTTTTATTTCAAATTGTTCATACTTTTTGTTTCAAAGCAAGGATACTTTATGGCACTGCAGGACTGGTGCTTTTTGAAAGGTTGTTGCACTGATCTTTTAAAAAAGAGATCTCGGCATTGAACTGTGCTGATATCTGAGCAGTGTGGTTCGGTTGGGTGGCTCTGCTGGCAGGAAATTGAACATAGCATGTCAGGATGCATCASAAACCCACTGAAGCAAGCTTTCTGTGCTTCACTTTACCCTGGATTTACAGAAAAAGAAAATAGAGCTCCCTGGATTTTTTCTAATTTGAGGATTGACTGTATCTGGGAACAAACTCATGTTGAAGGTTCTGGCAGATGAATTACAAAGAAATGTTAGAGAGAAAGAGGATAGATCTGTTTAACAATCTAATAAGAATTGAATGATGATGATACTTCCGGTTTGTACATGTGTGGACTCATCTGTCCTCTGTTGATAACTTTTTAATTTGTTTATKAATTTTTCCCAACTGGACACGTCTCAGGGGTGAATATATTTCTCTCTAAGTTTCATGAAAGCAGATAGATGAGTAGTTAAGAGAAATCTCAGTGGAAATCCCAGTGGCCAGTATGGCCATCCTGGAAGTGAAAAGAAAGGAAAAGGAAGCAGTGGATGTACTTTGTAAGACAGTACAGTRTCCGCATGCAACATAGTAGGTGTCTTTTCACCACAGAAAAAAATGTTCACAACTTGTGATTAGTCATAGAACATGGAATCCTTAAGGAACAAAACTTCATTAATCATGGCACTATGGCACAAGAATATTTTGTTTGTGGAGTGCTCTCCTCATTTTAGGTGTACATTAAAGAAGTAGAATAAGAATCTTTTTGTATTAATTTAAAAATGTTTCAGTTAATTTAGTTAAATAAGACTTTGCCTCTCAACTGCATTAAAATATCATTAGATTTCATTATTAAAAATTAATATTTATTCTGTTCCAAGAAAGCAAAGTGAGCCTCTGTGTCTCTCATTYGGCTTACATTTATTTAGAAAATTAACTTTTTTTCTCTCAGTTGTCTTCCTGCTATATTTGTTATGGAAAAACGTGATTTCTAAAGAGTATGCKCCATTTTCTTCTCAAGAAATAGATAGAAATCAGATTTGACAAGAATTCCTTATATTGCATAGCAGTGCTATATGTTACAGATTTTAGTTAAATAAAAGCAAATATTTTAGTGATAATTTTGACTTCTTTTGCCCCTAGTTTTCAGTTTCCTGAAAACTACAATCACAGGTCATTGTATCCTGTCCTCTGTATTCCCCATTCTAGATAGGGGTCTCTGTAACAYATAGAAAACAGATCAGAAGAATAATACCTTTCCCAGCATCATTCCCTATTTAGTGAAGACCTCTACCCATTCCTCTGCCTCACTGTTATACCTATCCTGAAGCATCATTTCCCTTCTATAGAGTGGACAACTATGTCAGCCTTCGTGGAAAAGTTCTCTCATACCTTCATACCTCAAAGATATCAAGGCATTCCTACCTTCAAAAGACATGTAATATGCCTTGGTAATCCTACAAAGTGTCTGACATAATTGCACGCATCTCAAAGCAAACATTTCTCTCTGGAAACCCTTAAATAGCATTAAAATGTTTCTAATTCCATCATGGGAATCTTTAAATGATTTTAATGATTGGACTCTCTAGGCAGACTGTCTCATAAAAGCAAGGTGTATCTCTGTATAGCCTTTACCAGGTCATTTTTGAAGGTGGAATTTTTATTCAGAACATTTCAAATGCAAAAATGACCATTTGGTTTTATTTGCAAAGGAATGCAAGAATTTTACAAAACTTTGATAGATGAATCTCAGATTAATTTAGCTTTGCTTTAGAATTGATAAATTATGTTTAATGTTTTTGCCTGATAGTATTATATCAGTGGAGAWTTGCATTAGTTTTTGTAGTGCTGCTTCATTCCCACTTTGATTTTTTTTTTCAATGCCAAGGCTGGCTGGGAGGTTTTTTCAGTGTTCTTTTTGCTGATGTATCTTGAAGTAAGGTGCAAAACCCTGTTCAACTCAAAGATAGTAAACTGAAAAAAAATCCTTCAATAGTAGTCAAGAAAGCAAAAAGAAATGGCTTATCTTATGTTACTTGCTGGTGTTAGGAATCGTGTACTGTTAAAGTCCAACAGGTCTTTTTTTCCTATCTTCTCAGAATAAGAAAAAGTACTTTCCATGTCTTACACCAACTTTTGGATAGCTGCCAGCAAAAGAGTATGGCTTGGGAAACAGAATTTMGAGAAAAAAGGCCAAGACAAGGATTTGCATAGACCTGTCAGCCTCTGCCYGAGAAACCTGATCTTCACTTATAGCTTGTTCTATTATTCTCACAACCTCTGCAGGACTAAACTCCACTTTAACTCTCCATGTGGCTCAGTTTCCACAGCAAGCATAAGGAACTGAGAACAAATCTGTTGCTCTGTGGAGGGGTAGAGAACCTGTATGGCAGTTTTGTTGACGTTTGCAGGACTATTTAATTAAGCAGGATAGCTAGCTCTTCCCTGGGCCCTCATTATTAAATGTGGTTGAAACAAGGCATGGCTATTTGTGCAGATAGTGCTGTGTGCCCCAGCTCTGAGCTGCAATTACCGGGYGGAACAGTTTAGCAAGAAATCCATGATGAGTAAAAGTGTCTTTTTGTCACCTTTGCTCACTGCTGGAGACTAACCATCTTTTTGCAACATTCTTCTTTTTCTCAGTCTGATCCAAACTTCTTTCCATCGAAAACAATACCAAATATACCAAATCACRCCAGTAACATTTAATTGAAGCACTCAGTAAGTGCTTTGGTTGCGGGTTATCAGCACAAACATTTAAGCCAGTCTATGAAATTTCATGTTCACAATGTCCCTGCTTGAGGGCATAATGCAGGATTGTTTGGTTGCATTCAGATAAATGTTATCAGTCATACCTAGTTGAATAAAAAAATGTGTCTTAGTCACAGAGCAATGGTATTCCATAAAATCTCACACCTTTTTTTACTGCAATCTAAGGGAAATTTACTCCTCTCATTTCAAATGAATTAAACTCATCTACTCTCTGAAAAGAAATAGGTTCAATGCTGTATTACTTTAAAACTAATGAATGTTTCTCAAGTTATAGTATAGGATCAAAACRAAAATTAATAGCTAGTCTTTAATGAAAACTTTTAATTTTCTCTAAGCTTTGCTTCGCTTATTTGGGTTTTGCATTTATCTAATTTGTGAAAATCGGATATATTCAAGATGGACATAGGGCTAAAAATTTTTCTCTAACCATTTGTTATCATATCCCACAGCCAAATTGTGTTCCAGTGTCTAGAAGTTCAGAGTACAATAATCTCRGCTGAACTAAGTTTAGTATATTTAGCTTGCTCTTTATTTAATGGAAAAGAAAAAAAAAATAGTATCGTTACTGCGTTTCAGAAGGGGTGTCTTCCCTCCAGTAACAGCAGTGAACGCACACTGTACCCACAACCAGGCAGTGTCCTCTGACCTCATGCAAGGGGTATCAGATGTCTTCAAAACCAGTAGCACTTGCATGCGATGGGGCCTGCCTGATGGCTCAGTGCTGTAGCATTCAGCTGCCATTCTGCTGTTCCTGCCACTGCCCTGTGGAAGATCTACATTTGCTTGAAAGAAAGGGATCCTGCTCGTAATGCCAAGTGTGGTGGGCTAGGGATGACTTCAWGCTAAGACAGGAATCAACATCCATATATACAATGTATATCTCTAAAACTATGACCATCATATACCATATTAAACCAGAGGAATATAAATATCAGGGAAACAGCCTGTGTTGGATCTGTTTAGCTGGGCCATCAACTTAAAAAAATAATTCATTAGCCATTACCAGGAGCTTTGGCAGTAGTTGGGAGGCCCCAGCCACTCTAGCCACAAGAGCTCCAAGCATCTGTCTTCCTGTCGTCTTCTTCCAGGACTAACACACCTGAATTTTCCTGTGAAAGTCCAATTATTATTTGGCTTCAATTCAGTCTTTTTTCATGATACTAAAGCAGCTCCTGCCAAGGATTCTCATTTCAGTATGAAGAACAYCTCTTGACTTTAGCAGTTGCCAGCCAGAATACACAACCTCTCCAGGGACCCCTTCCAACCTCAGTGTTTCTGTGCTTCTATACTTCTGATATAGTAAATGAAATCTCCAATATATCCGTATTGTGGTTGGTTCTCTTTGGTGTGGTGGGAAATTGTTAGACCCTAAGTGTCCCCTGATATCCCCTTTCTGTCTACTCATTTTCTAAGGAGGCACTTTGTGATCACAAGGTGGGCAAGAGAGGGTCAGACACCTGCAGAGAGAGGCAGTCAAAGCTATATAATATGCAAAGCTAGATCTTATTCCAAGAAGCCAGTGGGAGTTGGGCCTCTCAATACCTTGATGAAGCTGGCTCTGTGAATGTGGTACAGAGGATACCCAGCCTCTGGAATTAGAAATGTTTAGATTATTTGAGAAAAATACTCTTTAGATGGATTTTTAAACAGGTTGTTTCTGAAAAAACATTCTGCATAAAAAAGTCAAGTACACAGTATGCTTTAGGCAAAAGCTAAAAATTACTTGTAAGCAAATAAAMCCCTGAACTTTCTGGATCACCAAAAGGCTAAATCAACCCCAGAAGAAGAGCAAAAAGTCCCCAGACACAGTCTCCAYGTAGGCAAATGAACTAGGTTGTGTTAAATTCCCTATATGTAAAGATTCTGCAAGGTGCTACTGAAGCGTACACGCGCACACACACACACACATTCAGTAAAACTATGTAGGTGTCAAGTAAGGTCAGCCCCAGCTGATACTGAATAAACTATTCTGACTTCCCTCCAAGGCACTTGGAAGATTTTTATGAATCTCAGGGCTCTCTGAATGGGCTTTCCTTTTGACCCTTGTGTGCTATATAAAGTACTTTCCATATGAAGATACTTTATCTGGCAAAATATTTCATGGAAAAGACCGTCTATTATTTTTCCMCATGAAACTTTTGATCATGGATGGATATTTGAAGCCATTAACAGGACCAAGAGGCTGAAGTTTCAGTCTTTTTATTCATTGCCAATGAAATAAATACTAACTTTGGCGGCAACTAATGGTAAAACAGGAAAGATACTGTGGTGAATTACAGACTACTTCCAGGTTCTTATTTTGAAAGCCTTTACAAAGAGGCTGCTGTACTGGAGGGATTTCTCATCCTATTTAGCTATATCATTTGTGGTCCAGATTATTGTTTGTTTCTGTAGCTGGATTTGGGAAGATACWGGGCAGCCTTAAGCATAGCTATTGTAAAAATATCTGAGTGCTGTAGGCTGGACTGAAGAACAGCTCCACGGCACCTGCGCGGGTCTGGGCTGTGGTCAGAAAAGCAAAGTTGATTCAGTGTTTTCAGCTGACTCAAAACTTGGAAGTTAGTCCTCATTAGTGATTTCAGCAGACATTTTGGGGTTGGTTCTGAATTCCTTGTGTAATGGAGCCAGACATTCAGTTTCACGTCCCCTGCAAAATAAATCTCTGCTAAGGACAGTCTGTGGCCAGCGTATATCGAGATTTTACCGAAAGTAAWCCTTGGCATTAGGAAGCATTCAGAGTTAGTGTTGGCAGCTGTAAGAAAAACATTGTGTTGGAAGTGATCATAAATGAGCTCTGGCTGACTGAATTGCTTGAGAATTGCAGTGATCTGAGAGGCTTTCAGAGACCTGAGAACTGAACAGGTACTAGTAGGGACTATCCAGAGCAGATATTGCTGGCTTATCATGCCTGGCTAATAAGATGCTTCAGGCATCATCCCAAGCTTCAGGCCAGTTGTCTGCTCCTCTCTGGTGCCCTGAATAGGTTGAAATTAGGCTATGTGTTTATCTGTCACTGGAATCTCATGCAAGGAACTAATGTATGAAAGGAGGATGATTAGAGAATGAATTGAAATAAACAGAGAAGTAGCAAATGACACAGCGATAAAGCCACGAGGCTGAAAATTTCTCTAAGAGAAAATCGACAGATTCTGAGGAGCCACTTTTGCCAATATGGGAGACAATAAATATTCCCACCCTGTGCCCTGTGTTTCCTATTTGAGGTAAATTATCTGCTCAGTGCAGTCTCACAGCTCTACTTAACATATATAAAGGAGGAAAGAAAAGCCAGCTCACAGAAAAGCATCATGCTGGTTTTGTTTGTGTTTCAAACACCCTGCTGAAGGCAGTGAAAAGCCTAAGCTCTTTGCAGGATCTATCAGTGAGATAGTGACCCCCAGCATAGGGGGGAGGAGGAGAAAAGTGTCAGTCTGTAATCTGAGAGATTGCTCAAATTGCTGCAGTAAACCTGAGCTCCCGTTGTCCTTAGAATGCAGGACAGGAAGAAATCTTTACTAACTATGGCCTAATACAAGCAAAGCTTCACCAGCTCCTTCACAATATTTGTTCACAGTAACTTGACTTGGGAAATGCTGCCAATATTACGTGCACCTAGTAGAAAGCTACGAGAGATCTGTTGTTTCCCTGCAAGGTCCAAGTTGACAGTAAGTCGTGATGATCCCTTCCATTCACAAGGTGTGTGCACATGGCCTCCATCTGCTTCAGCCATCTCTTGGCCCTGTTTACTTGTGAGTATTTTTTGTCTCACCTGAACCCAACCATTCCAGTGGGACATCTGCATGAAACTCTGGCCAGACTGCAGGCCTAGAAGGATGTTTGGGATGAAGGACTGTGTTTTTTTAGGAATGTGTGAGTGAGTTACACAAGTAATGACTTGTCTGGCTGCTCCAGGGATTGCCACTCTCTCAGCTGTGCTCCTTGCTAATCCTCTTTGTAGAAAAAAAAAGAGGTACCTTAAAGAAAATACTGTCCTTTTCTTCAAAAGCCTATGAAAAGACCCATTTCCCCTCATTTAATCTGAGCTCGTGTGTGTTCCTTACAAACACTGCCTGCCTAGTTATCAATGAGAGGAAATGCTTCAATGTAAATTTCCAGTAATAGAAATTCTCTAATGTAGGACTTACATGGAATATTAAGTGGCTAATAGCTACCTCTTGATGCTTGAAGAATTAAAATATCAGTTTGTAGTAATTTATCATATGTAAATCACCCTGCTAAACTTCTGTAAAAAACGTGCAATGCCATAGTGGATAATGTGCTGATTTTGCCCTAATTGAAACTGGGAATTTAGAGTGTTGCACTCGTTTGACAGTGCTGTAATTCCTGATAGGAACAACACAATCAACAAGCACTAGATATGTGATATTTAATTAATCTGTAACTCATGGAGATACTCTCATTGTTATTGACTTACCTGYGTTTCCTTATTTCCGTGTCCTTTASCTTGGATGCCCCTCTGCGCCCTGTGCTGTAGGTGACCCTGYGTGTGCAGGGGGTTGCACTAGATGCCCTCAAGAGGTCCCTTCCAACCTTAAGCATTCTGTGATTCTATGATTGGATGAATTGCAAAAAAGTGTATAAAATGCAAAGGCATCTTTGGATGACTTGCTGTTCGTGTTACTTTTTAGTATAGGTATGGTCATAGAAATATCAGGGTTGCAGTAGCTGTGTTAGTTTAAAAATATAGGCAAGTTTTGCCAGCAGGAATAACACCTATTGCAGTAGACCAGCTGGTGTTTCTGCACTTTCCAAGCTCCCAGACMCAAAAGCCATCTTCAAACTGTCTCAAAATATCTTGCATCCTCAAAAGCTTGTCTGTCTCTACTGGGCCATTTAATATATTAKATTCAGCCTTTCCAGGTCAGGAGTAACCCATCTCAATCCAGATTTCCAATCATAATCAGGATTTTTMTTCCCTTTGAGCAGACCTATAAAATTAGAACTAGACTCAAGGAAAACAAAAAGTGTTCGTGTCCTTTTTGTCAGGTTAAAAATGAAACCTGCATCCAGCTATAGCATAGGGTATTCCGCTGCCAAATGGGAACAAAATATTTTAAAAGTGTGTCACATGTATTTGATTTATAATGATCCACTCACATGATTTTTTACACTTTATATGATTTATATAAAACCAGTGAGATAATAAGAAAGTGTAATGTTTTTCTTGTTCTTTTGCCCATGCCATAAAATATTCACTTGCTTTAAATAATCTACAGGAATGTATGGTTACAAAGAATAGTTTGCCCRAAAGGGGGTAGAATGGAAAGCTGAGAAGGAATTGGCCAAAACTGAATATTAAATAACTATTTTTCTTTCCAACATTTGATCTTGCACATATATGCTACAGCTGAAAGAATTTTTTAAGAAAAAATCTATTATGTGGAATCAAAAAAATACAGACCCAAGGGGAGAGACTGCCACCTGTGAGGTTACATTCATCCCCAGTTAAKTGCAGAGTTTTCTAATGCATTGCAAAGAGCATGTGGAAGTTGGGAAAAGGAGTACCCTTAATTTTAATCCTCACTCTGCAGTTTCTTTTACTTCCTTTAAACTCTTCACCTCRTATCTCAGTGCTGTTGTCATTTTACACTTCTTTCATTGAACTCAGTTATGTGTTAAAATATTTCTAAGTCAATTTGCTGGTATGAACTGTACATATAACTGAAGTCTAATGTACAGTACAGTCACAATGCAATCAGATTAAAATCATAAAGCGGTTATGGAAGTGAYGTTTTTCTTAACTAAATTAATTAGTTTTGACCTAACCTCTTGTRATCACTTTCAGTTTATTTAGCTTGCAATTCTTGTTGCAAATTTTACTAGCATGGTTGATATTAGCAACAAACATAAYTTTGCAGATGATAAATACTCTGAAATCTCTGAGAGAATTCTAGCTACAGATGACACATTCCAGAGATCTGCTCTAATTTTGCAGGCTATGCCAAAGGTTATGATCTGCCATAAACATGCATGACTATTGAAGTCACTGCTGTATAGCAGGCTCATCCCAAGCTTCTCGGATGTGTGACCGAGCTAGCTGAAGTGTGACCACACTTAGGTRATTGTGTATCTATCTGCTTGTTTTACAAGCACTGCTGCAGAGACCTCAGAAAAATTGTMATCACTTTCCAAAACACCATTCACAACTATGCCTAAAAGACTAAAATGTCATTGTCTTACTATGTGAGATCCTAAACCACAGCTCCACAGTGTGACTAAATGGCTTAGAAATGTTCTGCTTTGAGGAATGCTTGGAGATGAACTTGGCATTCATGCAGGGCAGTTGCTTTCATCTAGCACGGGTAGACCAYTACCCGAAACGTCTTCGTTTATTCAAGCACTCCTAAAGTAGCAGAAGGGCTCTGCTACAGCATTTAGTCCTATCCTATGCAATATTTGACTTTAATGTGATGACATGTTTGATAAATTTAATAGTTGGGTTTTTTTAAAAAAAAGATGTTTTAATTTAATTATCCATTACTGAAAATAGAACCACTGAAATCTGAAGTGATACTTCAGAAATATACGATTTCTAATTTAACATAAGCAATGCAAGTCTGAATGTAAAAAGAATGAAAAAGAAAGCCCTCTGTACCTGATATGAATGAGAGTGCTGAGAGTTTGACTTAATTCTCACATGTACTATTACTGTTTTGTTACAATGAGATTGTATAAAGAGCATATCCTCRAATATTGACTGAATGCATTTTTAAGAGAAACAGTGTGATCCACAGTTTCTACCTCCCTGAGGCTTGAGTACMAAGTGTAATAATACATGTTATTTGATCACATCCTGCAAACACGGTTCTGTGTTTCACTTTGAAAGCATACAAGTAATTTTTAAACTTTTTTTTTTTTAGTTGAAATTCTATGACAGCTTAAACTGATCTATACCAGGGCTATCTATACCATGTTTCTGTTATTCTACCTCTCCTCCCACCTAGATTTATGAACTTACATGTGGCTGTGTTCACTTTCTGCTGGCATGGCTGCTTGGGCCAAGTTTTCACAACACCAGCACAGGRGAGGGCTGGAAACATGTAGCCAAGGCCATAATATTCCAAAAACACAATATGTGCAGTTTATAGCAGCACAAAGTGCCTATCTTTGAAATGTAAAGATCGCTTCTGCAATACTCTTTTAAATAAAAGCATTTCTTACTTGCTGTTCAGTTTAATATAAATACTTACTAGTATGTAATAAGTATTAATAAATATATAAAATAAAGTCTTAGGCATTGCTCAGACACCTATTCCTCGGTAAAACAACGTGTTTTTACCAACTTCAGAGARCTGAAAATGAAACGGGGTTCAGGGAGACTTGAGGAACCTAAAATCCAGGAATGCTGAAGCTCCCATCTTAAGATGTTAATTCCTGTTAACACGTAAACCACTGGGCTAAAATATTTTATGCTTTATATCTTCCCAGASTGCATTTGCAAAAGTTAAAAGGTAAACCCTTTCGTAAGAAACCACACAGTCTATTCTTTATAAATACTACAAACTGTTCCTACCATCAAATCCATCCCTGATATTTTCATTTGCTTTCCTTTAAAACATCTAAAACCTCTTGGCCAACAGCCAGAAGAGGGATTAGAGCTGCCTCCCTAAGTACTGAAAAACTACTGATTTTCTGGCAACTAGTGTGGTAGGAATCACAGTGCTGTACCCAGATCAATATATGATACAAAGGGGATTCATCCAATTTCCAGGACCTAAAAATTTTGTGCTTGTTACATCGCCTCCCCTCTTGGTTAGTGGGAACCTCCCAAGGGCTCCTCACCCCAGCTTTTGGCAGCTGCCTGTGACAGGTAGGCAGCAGAATCAGCTTCATTTAATGCTTTAGTGCTTTGGCCTAATAAAAAGGTTCAGTCTTTTTTGAAATCTTCTGGGTAATTTGCCTCTCATATTATTAGTTTCAGGTAAATAATTCTCATTTGAAGTACATTCTTGTAATGTGGCATCTTTACTTTTTGCTCTTTCAAAGTATAATTGCCTCCGTCGTGCAACCCTGAGTATTTCCGACCACACTGGCTGTTCAGATGTGTAGTGCAGGAGTTTTCAAAACTCTGATTACCACAGAAGTAAACACAGCCAAGTTTGTAGCTTGTTTTCTGTTTCTTCTGATCTTCTGATTTGTTGCCATATAGCCCCATCTTGTTAAATAGTTTTCATTAGGAAAATGAAGCATTAAATGTTGCAATTTCTTTATAACCCTAGTAAATCAATAAAATAGTTTCATTTGGTCAGTTGATCTTGTGTAGCTCTGGAATTGCCTATTTGCCATAGCTAATAGTTTCCATTTGCACCCACTCATTACTGCAGATGTGTTTCAACATTTGAGCCAAGCAAGTTAATGGAAATTAATGGTAATCTGCTTCATAACAACTAGTTAATTGTCAAGAAACTGTCTGTTTAGCTCCCTGACAGTGAATTCATCTCMAAGACTGCCAGAAGGAATATGGTAAGATCTTGCAAGTGACCTAGATGTCTACAAATTACATATACAGGGCCTGACACCTGAGATTGAGAATCTGGAGCCCATATTTCTTTGAATATCTCTTGAAATAGACAGTCACCAGCCTTCCCATATATTTGAATGAACTGAAAAGAGCTCACCATTTCCATTGGAAATGTGGCTGTCAGAATATCATGGTGCCGGTAAAAGCTTTTGCAGATCATTGCAGGCTCCTGGCTAGAGCTCGTGCTCAGGAAATGGTAGGGACTGATGCTATTTCCTTCCCTTAGGTTTCTAAGAGCATGATTGTGCAGCTGATTCTTGACCTACAAGGTGATTAAGCAGAAGCCTGATTCCGGATTCAGGACCCTGATAATAAAATGCATGGCTGTGAATGTAGGATGATTTTAATTCTTTTCCTCAAACTGTTTTTGCATTTGGCAAAAGACAGGTCAACAGACCCTCGTTTGGCCTAAGTTTCATAGACAGGAGTGTGGTCTACTAGCTTCCCTTTGTCTTGCCCAGGTGCTCTGCCTGGCATTCCCACTCCTTGATCCTCCTTATTGCCCACCTCAAGCCACTTGTGCAAATGGCTAAGGAGGGAGCATTGTCTCACCTTTTGGGCAGTCCTAGGATAACTGTAATTAAAACCCTGATCAATTCAGTGTCACAGCTCTAGAAATCATGGTAGGGCCAGAAGAGATGCTGCTCTTAACTRGGATGTTATACTTGTCCTTAGATGAGCTTCAGGATCAATCCAAATGGGCCAATTATATTATTTTAAGAACTGAAGCAGAAGGAATATCTCAGCACATAATCAGCCATACTATTATTAACAAAGAAATAAAGTACAGTATTCTCATTTAAAAAACAGATTAGGATTTCATACATGCTATTACAACCAACAGAGGATGAAATTAATACAATCCTGGAAGAGTACTGGGCTTTGAAAATATGCTTATGATTAATCACTAAATATCAATGTTAGGAAAGTTAAATATGTGAAGTATCAAGCAAGGATAGTCTTATGCAAGTCTTATGGAAAATAGGGTAAATASTATAGAAACAAGAATCAGAACAATACATAAAATGTGCTTGTGAACTTCAGCAAATGAAAATTTTTACATCACTGTGAACTATATTAAAGATAATTATTATCTCCATTATCACTCCATTGACCACAAGAACTTTCAGTTTGGTAGTTATAATCCTTTTTTTTTTTTTCCTGCGGTGAGCATCATCTGCAGAAAACCTCATGCACCCCTAGAAACATTTGCAATGTGGAACCCTCTAAAATACCAAAGCATAACTCAACTTGAAAGATTAGAATTTATTGTTCCATTTTCTGCATTGGTAACAAACTTGTATTCTGTTTAAAAAAACATGCATTTTAAATTAAGTTCTTGATCTTCTTTATAGCATTGCCCTGAACAGTTGTGGTCATGAGTTGGCATGCAGCACATTTGAAGATGCTGCTGCAGAGGGGTCTATAAGGAGGTGGGCTCTCATTCTTTCTGAGGTTGCCTCCACCTAAGGCAGTATGTGGCTAATCATGGTATGAATGTGGCAAAGGAACCAGATTCGTTTCRGATTTATCCGTCTATATTTGGAGTAACAGAGCCTCAGAGCAGCTGCGCTCTTCCTGAGGCTCCTYCAGGCTACCCAGTCTCTATCAGATTTTCATTAGACCGTCCATAGGCAGTAGTGTGAATTGCTGTGAGGTAAGCAATATGGGTAGCCCAAGAGTCAGTCACCCTAGTGCCTAGGTGTGATGCTTTGCACATCCAAGTGTGTCATCTCAGACTTGAAAAAGGGGTGGAAGGAGATGGAGACAGAGCTATGATGACATTGATCTTCTGAGGTCATCAGGGGCTGTCTCCAGGGCTCCACTTTCTGTGAACTTTTCTGCCTGCTCATCGCTTCTRCCCTGTCCTTGGATCAATGCTTTTTGGCTGCATTTTCATGCTCCTTGATCCAACACTGATGTTARCCCACATGTGTTGCAGTGCTAGGGCAATTCTCAGGGGTCATAAACCAATGAAAAATCATTTTGTAATCAGAGACTTTTCTACTTGTGTTGTTAGAGTCGATCCTATTTAAATTGTTGTCACTGAAAAAGACTCATATGGAAGAGGAAATAAAAAGAAGCACTGGATTTTATGTAGCCTGTCAGCCATTCTTGTGGTTAAAGTTGGCTAGAACAAGAAAGACAAGAAATATCAAGACTCTATAAGATTTAGTGTGGGAAATGGTTCTTACTCATTTACTCAAATATAGTAGTGTATGGCACAGTCTTTGCGGTTAACAGAGGGAAAAAATAATGTGTGAAATACTTTACAGATGGCTTTTTCTTAATTGGGAGGAGAGATGGGAACAAGAAACATTTTAAATAGCTCTTTTGGCATGTAATAACAAATGTTCAGTAGGATCAGTTTCTCAATATCTCACCCACAGCTACAGCTAAAACCCAAAATAATGCTGTGAGTACTTCCAACAGGAAAAGTAGATATACCACKGATAACTTCACCTGCTGTTGTTTTTGCACATGCGGTGTTGATCTTTAGTAGTCAATCASTAGTGTTGTGCTATTTGTAGCAAATTATATATATTTTAAAACTATGAATCAGCAGTGAGTAAGGAAAAGTCCTTTGCCCACGACTTCCCGCCTCCCCATAGATGCTACAGAAGTACATGAGACAAGTAAGAAGAATATATTCGCCTACAAGACTGGCATCTTTACACTACACTACAGAAACTTTACATTATACTGCAAAACCACGTGGAGAYACACGTTTATCTGCTGATTGGGCAGCTGACCAGGGCCCACATTTTATCTGCTCATGAATTCTTTTTACCATTTTGAACCACTACAGATTTCATTTATTATTCTGAAGAAGGTGCACACAATTACAAGCATTTTCCTGTGATATAGCTGTCCAATTTTTGCTTCAATTCAGTTGCCTGTCGTTGCTGATCAAGTACAAATATGTAGTTGACAGTGTAATTGCACATTAGTTATGTGTCATAAGCCTGTCCCATTACCTCTGTCACACCAGAATGGTTCTGGCAAGGCTCAGACAKTGTGATAATGCTACTTATTATCAGAGGCAAATCCTTTGGACCCTCTTTTTCATCCATTTGGTTTTTATGTAATCTCAGTGACATATGGCTGCAACACTTCCATTCTGATCTGGTAGGAGATTACATCCGCTTAAGTTATTGCAATAGACGTGCCTTACCGTCATTATATCTTGAGATATTAGTTCTCTGGGTGAGAAAGACTACAACGGTCTGGACTTTCCAGACCRTTTCAACATGAGAAATGCTGTGCCAGTGCTGTTGTTGAGAGAAATGTTGTCTGAGTGGTTCTATTTCTCACTACATGTAAACCAGACTGAGCAGCCAAGTCTGTGTGCCTTTTTCTTTTTTTTTTWATTTAATTAAGTTCCTAGGTTTCAGATCCTTAGAGTGCTCACTGGATTATTTGTCCAGGTATAAAACAACTCACTCTTGTTTTCTAAGTTGACAGTATGGCTAAAGTACAACACGCTGGTTACTTCCTCATATCTTTACGGCAGAAGATGCTCTATAGTCACGTTGTTCCACTTGTGACCATTCGTGGTTTGTATGGTGTCAGAAAGTGCCGTGCCTACATAAAACCGGTGTTTGTGACTCTAATATGGAAGGTTATTTTTTATGAAACTAGAAAGGATCTGCCAATACAAACAATTTGACTTGCTGACTTCCCACAACTGCCAAACAGTGTGGTGGTATAGAGCGATATAGGCTTATGGATATTGTTCCCAGGGATGCCAGAGGGATTTTGATTAAGAAAAAAAAAAATGCAAGGAAAAAAAAAAATCTAAGAAAAAGGTTGCTGGTGAGGTCCCAATGCAGTGTTTCTTTGTCCTTGTTTCTCTTTCGTTTCCTGATCAAGAAAAGCTCACACTAGGTTGGAGCTGCACACACAAATATACATTCATGCACACACATGCACGTATAGTGCACTTAGAGTTTAAAAAGATGCCCACGCATAAAATGAGATTATCAAAACAAATAAAGTCTAATAGTGCTTTTTTGTTGCTGTTGTTTCATTCTCAGAAGTGTCAGCTACAGCGTGTCTCTCCAGAAAGAATCCACAATGAAAAAAACAACCCACAGTTGCTTCTTACTGATTATCCTTCTAATTGTAAGTATGAGAAAAATGAACTGCTCATGACCTCTGCCAAAYTTAAACCTGATGTTCAGAAAAATAAGTACTGAGTTATATTTCCTGTACATCACAAGTCATGGATTGAGTTCTGCTGTTGGTATTGGGACAAAGTTAGTAAAGTTCCAGAGTAAGATATTTCATAAAAGCTATAGTATGTGATCAGTGTTTCTTGGTGAGACAACACTGGGAGCCTGACAAGGTAATGCATGTACTTTTTGCTTTCCATGTTTTACAGACTACTAAGTATCAGTGACATGGAAACCTATACTTCTGAAAACTTACATAACATTATTGTGTGAGATGGACTGATCTAATTAATTGTGGGTTTTCTCTGTTTATATTTATTCTGCTCTTAGAAATGCAACCAAAAAGGATAATAGCAGCATAAAGAAAAGTTACTCACTTCAAACTCTATTTCAACTGTTTGGTCTCAATATTTCTGTTATTCCAGKAGGTACAACATGACTGAATATCTACTGTTCTAAAAATGCAGCAAATTAGTTTCTGTCTGGCTGAATCTCTCTCCTATAAGTGGAATGCTTTCCCCAGTCTCTGCTTGGTAAACTTGAAGCATTTTGTAGTTATCAGCCTCAGTTATAGAGCAGTAAGTGTGTGTCTCAGTGCTGCTGCTGGGGCTAAGCACCTCTCTGCCTAGGTGCTGCCTGACTTACTCGAATGCCTGGTGCCACCTAATTCCCCATCCACCTTCGTGTTCCTGAAGGAAGCTCAAATACCTGTTCTTCTTCACTGCGCTGTGTCCGTTAGTTCCTGGTGCCCTGGTAGCTGAGACTCAGTAGTCCACGCTCAGTGCTGGAGCACTCAGCTCTATGCACAGTCTCAGTGCTTTGCAGAAGACTCTCTCCTGCGTCTCTTATTAAATGTGTTATTCTATATCTCAGTTACGTGCTGTCCTTAACTCCCCTCTCCATCCTCTCTATCCTTAGACTCATCTCCAAGTCTTTTTGGTCCCTTCTGATAGAAGCTTCTCTCTTACATGTTTCATCTTTGCCTAGAATAGATAGCACTYTTCTGTGCTATAAGGCCATAGTAACTCTGCTTCATCAAACAAAAGCTATTGAAGAGCTATTAACAGAAGCCATTAGTTCTGGAGCACCAGTTGCGGAGAACTCATTTATTAGATGTAAAGCTAATTTCTTATTGTCTATCTCTTTGGTGACTTCCCTTCTTTTGGATGCCTRCGAAGGCTGGTATGCCACCACTGCCAGGTGTTCCCTTGCTTTTCACGTGAATTGAATTCCATTAGAAATTGTAAAAATTCTTCTCAAGTAGTATTTCTTATTTCACTTTATTCCTGACATTTTCAATTTCTCAGTAAGCATTTAGAGCCATAGAATCTGACTGAGGAAGTGATCTTACTCTGTAAAAAAGCAGATTTTATAACATAGTCCTATTTTGTCATCCTAGGACGACCACAAAGTGCTTAGTAAAGACACCTTAATTCAATTAGATCCATTAGAGCAAGGTTGTATTTTAAAATAGATGCGTGTTCATTAAGTCCCAACCTGTGTAATCATTACCAAGCATAAACCACTAAGCCACTACATACTCCTTTWTATTGTGTCAGATGAGATGAAGGGCTCATGAACTTTTGGAATAATTCCATTCACGAAACAAGGGAAAACAGTTAAATGAAAGCCTAAAAAGCAGCTTGTAAATCTATGCAACTACACAAACTGACATATTTACACAGTGGCAAAGATGTGAATCTACAGAAGCCAATTAGTAAAGTACTTGCCATTGAATAAGGGCACTGCATATGGTGTATCCATCTAATCACTGCTGCTCACAGCGGTGAGCAGGATAGAGAGCCAGGAGATGGCARCCCCCTGTGCACTCCAGCAGGCTCCTGCCACCATCCCAGATCAAAAGCTTTAGCATGAGTCTCCAATGCTGATATCTGCACAGGTGATGTGAGGCACACAGMGGGTAACTATTAATCAAGCCGTGAGCTTTTCCCTGCCAAAAAGCAGGTCATGCAGCAAATAGTCCAGAGCAGGTCCCCCATGTCRTTGGGCCAGAAGGAATATCACAGATTTGTCACAGTCTCCCTTGGCTTCATGAAACACCTTCCTGTCCTTCTTACTTTGCCTGGAGCCCTGTGCAGCCCCCCAGGACGTATCCAGCTGAGAGACTGGCTGGTCAGCTGTGCTGAAGCTCCAGGTGGTACATCTCCATCAGCCAGCATCCCAGCATCTTCAACCTGGTGACTTGCTGTGGTCTGCAGGAACACCTTTAGCCACTACCTCATTGGCCTCTCACCTCATATCTGCAAGGAGAGATCCCCATATCTATGGTACTGACTTTGAGAGGGATATTCCAAAGTGCTTATTTCCCTTTGTAAATGGGGATTGCTGCCTACTGTATGAAAGTGGAATTGCAAGTTCAAGAACTCTTCTCACACAAAGAAAATCTGTGAAAGCAAATACGTTATTGATGCATTTGAGTTGGTAAGATTTACTTTCAGAACCAAACTGGTCATGGCTTTCCATCAGGGAGAGGAATGGCAACTTTTAAAGGTGAGCACAGCAGATACAGGAGTGATCAGAACTTTTATCTCCGTCTTTGTTAAAAATAAAACATTGCTATGTAGCTGATTACCCTAAAGAGAAGTCTTAAAAGAAGATTATAATTAGAGTTGCAGTCAAAAGCTATGAAGCCTTTTACAATCTTCCTTTAAACCCATATTTTCCGTTAGATTACTCTGGGAGTAAACCTTCCTTGTGTGCAAAAATACTGCAGCACTGGAAATGAACTATAAGAGATTCATGAGTTGTTTTTAATTAAATATGCCTTGTCTGCATCTGCTAATGATGATGTCTTGCTTGTTTAAACAGCTGCCAAAATACGAAATTTAAGTCGAATGGAATCTCAATATGAGATAACTTTCCATCCTGCTTGAACAATAATTGAGTATGGAAAGATTTTTATATTCAATGGTTAAACAAAACGTGCTTAGGTGAGGTATTTCCCCAAAGARATCATCTGCTCTTATCAAGCGCATTTGTGATGGATAAGAAATTATTATGTTTACTGATTACCAGGCACTACTGAATGACCTTCTGAAAGCATCACAGTGTTTGCTTTTTTTTTCTCTTTTTCCACTGTCTTGATACTAGCTGTGAAAAACAGTGCAAACACAGCTGAGGTACCAGAGGGCTCTGCAGCCGGGCTGAGTCGTGCTGAGATCTCACTCCAGGGTACTGTGCTTTGAGGGGCAGGAGATAGTGACCCACAATGTGGTGACTACAGCAGTTTTAAAGCAAACATTCAACATGTATCTTYGAGCTCTCAAAATCAATAATAGTTGCAGCATTCAAATTTGAAATATATTTTGACTGGGCTCAACAATAAGTGTTGAAAGACATGGAAGTGGGGAAAAAAAAAAGAAGGAAAGAAGGATACAGATAAATACATTTTTGTCTTAAATATCACGTATCATTAACAGTTTGTACACTTTAAAATTCTTCGTATTAAAAGAGAAGTATTTGAGGATACTTGTTCATCATGTTCATATTTCATGAAACAACTGAATTTTGTGTGTGCTTTATCCGGATGATATCTTTCATAAATGGGGAAAATCTTCCATGGGTTAAGAAGAAGTGTCTGTTGACAGAGCTGTTGCACTAATAGATAATTTCTAATATAGGTTAATAACAAATCTAAATTCTTTTCTTTAGAGTACTTCCTCAGTTCTAGGTGTAAAGCGATCTTCAGCCTTCCAAGCGTTTGTTTCTCTTTGTAATGATAATTCATCTTATAGCAGTCATTTGTCACGTGGTGGCTTGGTGGTCGTATGTATGACGTCATTTACTTTAACTTTTAGGAGTGACATCATATGTACGGCTGCTAAACTGCTGCATGGGACATCACGTAAACAGTTTTCTTCAGAAGAAATCAAACTAATCATTTTTAGGCTATGCAATACATTCTATTAAGTTGTAATTTATTTCTCTTTAATAAAGAATATTTTACATGAATGAGGCATTCTACTTTATTTTATCAAAAGTGTTTATACTTCCATCTGAAATAGCAGGAGGAAGAATGGGAACAGCTTTTATCTTGCAGTGATTGTCTATGAGAATTTAAAATTTGTTCAGTACTCCAGGTGCCAGCCAGCTGAAAATGGTCTTGGGCTTTTTTATGGTAAAAATATGTGTTTTAAAACTTTATTCTCCAGATATCTAGATGTGATCATCAAAATTTAATGAAGAGGTTTTTCCACTTGTGTGTGTGTGTATGTGGCACAGGGACATTCCCAATGTCTCACATGAGCCTGCTATGCATTAAGCTTTCCTCTCTATGCATTCATGTCCAGGCTTCTTCTAGTTCTGACAAGAAAATGACACAGATATTTCTTTTTTGCCCTATTTTCCTAGTAAGGACCTGAAGAAAAATGAAATTAATTATAATATCTAACATCACAAACAATAGAAAGATTTTTGGCAGATTAAGTCACTGATACACAAAGTTTGATCCTAAGCCCTCTGAAATGAGTGAGAAGATTGCCGTTAGTAGCCCTAGGGAGATTAGGTTTTAGGATCCGTATGTTAAAGTGGTGGTGGACATTATTCTCCTCTGTATATTAGAGACTATTGACATTGCAAAAGGAGATATGACCACTTCAGACTCCAGTTAAGTACCGCATTTACTTTCATTAGTTAATATGCTCATCAAATTTTAAGATAGAGAAAATATTATTCCAACTTCTATGGGTCAGCTTTTCAAATAGAGGCAAATAGAAAAAAAAAACCATATAAAATGAAGTACATTCAACAATACTAGTAAGAACAATACTAGTAAGACACCTAGGTAGAGATCTTAATTTGCCTTTTCACACAAGATACTTGATTATATCAAAAGTACATGGAAATATTTGTGTGTGACTAACTTTAAAAATYCAATTTGTTGTGGTTTTTTTTCTGAAAATAATTTCCACAGAGGTTTGGTGACACAATCTCCTCTATTTTTTTTAATCTCTGTAACTGAATTCCTGACCAAAATGTGAGCAATAGAAATTTTACTAGCAGGTTCAATAAGGTCAGTGTTGTCTTCCTCAGAGACCATAGCATCRTCTTTATTATATGGTTGAGTATTTTAAATAATTCTGTGCAAAATACAACATTCTTATCCCATCTACCACCACATAAAAACAGCTGCCACCAAATGTTAAAATATTCTACTCAATCTATACCCAGTGAGAGATGAATTCCTCAGGAATTGGATTAGCCTCTTAGGGTAAGTCATGGAACCGACTCTTAAGAGTAAGGTGCCTTTATCCCAATTTAGGACAGATTGTGTTACACCCTTAAAAAAGGTTAAAACAGTTACCTCCAGTAACTGTTACATCTACACCAGTTAAAAGATAGAATTAGCTCATTTATTTTTTGCTAGCTTTTGATGTCAGATTATGTGCAATCAAGTGGGAATGCATTGTCATTAAAACAACAAAAAAATCTTTAGAGAATTGAACAGTCTGTAAAAGGGAAGGATGTTCTGAAACACTTATCAAGTACTTATTCTTTCTGTCTTTATATCTATAATTTGTCAGTTATTTCATGTATGTGTTGTGCTTTATTCCATACAGATAAAGCAAATGAAACTGCAACACTATTTATGAGCTATAGGTAGAGTAATATAWCTACACRCATGCATARTTATCTATCGTTATATATAGTTATATAGATATATACAGTAATWTGTAGTTACACATAAATAAAACTATCAGCYAGAAAGTATTTTTTTCTTATTCCTCACATTTTATGTCAAGTAATRATTTAARTGCAATGATAAAARAAATCATCATTATTCTCCACGTCTTAAAATAGCGTACAGGTGAAAATGGAAAAATCAGTGTCAGAAGAGATTAGATTATATTAAATTTCAGTTGAATTTAAAAGTATAAAAAGATTAAACAGTGATGATTTGGCACAGAAGTAAAATGATAAAGTAATTACATTATTTTGTCTAACTCAAATATATTGTCTTTGTTATGTATTTTACCAAGATGTATTAGTTGAGCTAACAGAAAGGAAAGTAGTGTATTAATGGAACTGCTTTGGAGATTGGATAAAKAAAAAGAAAACACCAAGTGTTTGTGCCTTGAAACCAGTCATGTTTTCAGTTTGAAAAACTCTGTACTCATATTTGGTGCCAATACAAACCTCAATTTTGAATGTGCTCTGAACATGATCAATATAATCTTAAACATACTTCTAGAAACCGTAGATTGCCCTTTCACAGTGGGAAAATATTGCCAAAATGATTTTAATAAGTCTGTTTACATGACTGTTTTCAAGGGAAATCTAGGTCTTGTGTAAGAGATTCCCAAGAACATCAAACCTGCTTATGTGAGCCTCTTGTGTTGAATTAGCTTGCACATATGTGCTTGTGATRGCTTCGGTACAGCTTTGCAGGAAAAAAGAAAAAGTAGATTAAACAGGAAAATTGCCCCACGGCTCCGCTTTTGGTTGTGGAAGCAGAGRGACTAATCCTTTCCTATCACCCTCATGTGGAGAAGTGTCCCGAGACAGGAAGAACAAAATTGAACTGAAGTTTCCCCGGCTCACAGGCCTGGGCTGTGCAGCAGAGAGAAGCACCTAGGGATTGAGAAAGGTCAGCTCTCCTCTAACTGACCCGTCTACCCGAGATTTTGCCTAATAGAGGCAATTATCCTTCTGTAAGCCTGCAGGGAGCTCTGAATGGGAAAGGTTGGAAGATACCTGTTGATTGAAGGGGACTTTTTCATTTAGACTCCAATTTCGGAACACTTTGCCAAATTACCTAAGAGCTAAGGTCAGGCGTCAGGTTAGACTCTTTACCTTGTGTTTCTRTTATTAGTTCAAGGAGTTCAAAGGAAGTCATGTAAAATATGTGTGTTAATAAAAGTGTATGTCCAGGTAGAGATGACTAGAGAAAAATCGGTATCAGTAAGAGGAAATAGATGGGTGTAACTATGGTGACTTATATATAATATTTTTGCAGAGTGTTATGACAGATTAGAAGATTTTAACGATTGCTGAAACTTCTAGTTKATAGTGAGATAAACTATTAAAAATTCATCATTTCTGTTGCAAGCAGTAAAAGGTCAATCATAATGATAAACAGATGTGCCTGATAATATCTAATAGAGATTTCTGATTCTCATTCTGTTTATCCTGCTGGTCTGTTCAGTTGTACTAACAGTTTTTCCTTTCTGTACAGAGAATGGTTCCAAGTCTTACTTCTACTGTAAACTACACTGATCCCACATTAGAGCCTGTAGTAACTGAAAATTCAGTCATACGACAGAAGATAATAGATTCACAGTTCAAATGCTATGAGAGGATGAACAGAGCTCCTCCATATAGGAAAAAAGGTAAAAAGCAGAAAAAGTACCTCTGTCTGTATATTGTTGTGTTTTCTTGTATTTATTACAACAAAGAAACATTTTCTTCCATGTATWAATATATGGTCTTGCTAGATATGACACTTCCTTTCCACAAACAGTAGTCAAATTCACACTAAGCATCCCCTTATTGATGACAGAAAGAAGAAGTCTAGAGTGAGCAGAGGGAACCAATAGCTTTTCCTTCCTCACCATGCAGATACCATCTCACAGATGAAGTACGTTTCTGACTCAGTGTTTGCATGTCCTTTGCTCTTGCTTAGGGAATATGATTCTCCAGAACTCTCAGGTCGGTACCTTTCGCTAAGCTCAAACAAAGACCTAATTGTGATGAATGGTCTCTTGAACATAAATGTCATTTTATTTACTACTCTCACCGTTTCATTTTTTCATTTGTGTATTGACTGCTACCTGTACAGGTGGTCTAKGTATTCCACAGTCAGTGGTAACATTAGTAAAAAGAAGTTTATAAACCAGTGAGGACGTATTTTTACTGAATATGAGGCACGTATTAAGAGTAATAAGGAGGGAAATGGCAAAGAACAGTGAGGTTACAGTGGCATGATATAAATCAAGAAGCATTCCTAGCTGGGACTGAGTGTACTGTTCTGGCCACTTTTTCTCACAGAAAATATGGAAACAGTTATGAGTAACTAGAATAAAAATATTGCAGGCATTGTGGGAATTTATGCAAGCAAGGAACAGAAAGACTGAAGCAACAGTTTAAAGATAAGATGTATTAAGAACACATGGTAGGTACCCAACGTAATGAATGGGACAGATAAAATGTGAGTTGGTTTGTTTTTCATGATACAATAGAAAGACTTTTCTCTAATTCTTTTCTTGAAAGATTTGGCTGGTTTCTATAATCCTCAAATAATGATTAGATATTAAGATGCTCAGGGTTTGATGTTTTGGAATAAATAGATTCCCATTGCTTTGATTTTTTTTGTTCAGGCCAATAATTGAAAAAAAAGAAGATAAACACAGACATTTAAATAGTGTTATGGGATAGAAACCTTCATGTTTCAGACATAAACAAACCTTTAGCTGCTGGGCTTGATAAGGGCAATGTTGCTTTCTGTTCAGATTACCCTCTCAGTCTCCAGCTCTCTAAGTATGTAATTTTTACAACCATGGATAGTTCCACTGGATTCCCCTTTCTTTTGCCCCTTGATCATGAGATTAATTGCTGAAGTGTTTGCCCTAYGTGACCTGATTCTCATTACGTATGAATTTCTGGTAGTTTTTTTCAAGTTGCCACAGGAGAACAGCTGCTATAGACTGGCAGCAACCTGACCCAGCACAGCAGTTCTTGAGCTCCTTTGGTTAGCAGCTAGATTTAAGGAGTGTCACTGGAGACAATATGCGCCTAATTTATATCTCAGAATGAACAGAAAGGATGATTAGGGAATGTTGTCAAGACCACTGGAGTCATCTTTTTAGGTAAATCCTTACCCATCCCCCAACATTTATACCTCCTGAAATACTGGAACTGAACAAGGGTCTAAATGTCTTGCCTGCAAATATGAAAGAGATGGATTCTCCTGATGCAAAGAGCAGCTGTGGGACAGCTCCTGAGAAGAGCTTGACCTACTAGTTGAAGGGATGTACCAGTTCTGAGCTTCCAGCACAAACACTTGTGGAGTTTCTGTCTAAATGAGTCTTTCGGGAAAATTCAGGGAGTCTAATCTCTGAGAAACCCTGCCCTGAAGTAACCAAATTTTTCTGGGACCTCTGCAGCTCCTAAAGTAGCCAACTTCTGTACTGACACAGAGGCAATTTACAGCCATCATAATGCTGGAGCTCAATCCTGGTGAGTGTGAACTGCAGAGAAGTGCACAATCTCACATCAGAAGTGGAGGAGCTGCTCTATCACAGATGGATTGTGGCGGAGTTACAAGTGGTCAGTGTCTGCAGGGTTGAAGTAACAGACCGTGTGTAAGCATTTGCCTTGCCCATTTCAAGGTAGAGTTGACTGACACATGACCATCCCCCTGGGATAGTGCTGTGTTCCTTCCTTCCTCATCTGTCCAAAATTGCAATCATCCAAAATTGTGAGCCAACCAATATTCTGCTCCTCTTCTTTTTCTGTTTTGTTGTTTACACTAGCCTATTTCCTGCACCAGTTCTAAAAATACCTATCTGAATCCATTTATCTACCTTGAGAGACACATTCTACAATGTATAGGTCAAGACCAATGATTTTTTTTCCTTGTAAAGCAAACCAAAGGATTAAAAGCAAAAATCAAAAATTCATAACAAGCTCACTCTGCAGTATCTCTGATAGAAAGCTCAAGTTGCATCCATTTGCACTTGTCTTTTTCTTTGATATTACAAAATATTAAGTCTTTCAACTATCTATCAAAGCCAGAGTAGAACATGACAGTGCCTGAAATAAAGGTAACAAACTGCTGGTATTGTAATTTGTTAGTGAACTGAGCAAGTATATGTGCATAAAATCTTAACTAATGAGGAAAAAGTCCTCATAAAAATATATTTTTTTCTATAAAGTAACCTATACCTATTACTATAAAGTAATCCAGACTCTTCTGACTTAAAATAACAGGCACCTTTCACAGCTTTTAAATCTGTTGTAAATATTGTTTCTTAAAGAAAGGTTAAAGGACGCTTATCTGATGATAATTTTAGAGGCACCAGAAGCCATACACTGCCTATGTTTTATTAACTTTCAATGTCTATAKAGAGCCCAACTTCCCAATCAGTATTTCAGAAAAGACTTACACTATCATAATAGCAATTCTAAAACTCCCYTGGGATCTTTGACATCTTTGCTCCCTTTGACCTGATAAATATCTTTTTCTCTAGCATAAACTGATTTTAAATGACAAATAATGAAGTAATTTTTTTTTTAAAAAAAAAATGTTCCTTGGCTAAATCTGCAATGAGTGATGAAATTGTGTTACAGCAGCCAGTTAAGCAGTATGTAGCCTCTCTGTAATGGGAATCGAGAATGCTACAGGGAAAAACAAAATCAAGGACTTTTTCCTCTCCTCTTCACTTTTTCAGGGGATGGAAACATTGCTAGAAGGGGACATAGTCTGGTCAGTGCTACCTTCCCCAAATGGATGTGATGAGGACAGGATTTACATCCTTCTCTAGGTAACCTTGGAGGGCAGAGTGCACTTGTTATGGACAGCTGGAAGCATCCTTTGATCTTACTCCTCATTCCACTGGATCCACAGGTTGTCCCTGYCCACCTGCCAGGCTGGTGTCCTGAGCCACAGCTTTAAAACCACACTCTAATCCTTGGTGTTGGGCAATGCAATAAACTTAGAGACCAGTCTGTGCAAATGTTGCCTTTACCTGGAATACTCTGCAAGGTCTTTCTACCCTTGCACATAAAGATTAGGTCTTCAGATCTGTTGAGCAGCAGAAGGGGCAACAGAGGCTCCCTTTACCAGTAATTCATATGCTTATGCCAGAAGGGCTAAAAAGGTGTGGGAATCAAGGCCAGGAATCTATATGATCAGACCTACACTCAAAGTCCAATTCAACTGGCTTTTAAAATTTACAGTAAAATTAACAGCACTGGTGGCAGGTCAGCAGTCACAAGTACCCTGTAGCATTTGAAGATCCCTCAAAGTGTAGTAATAATAATTTTTTTTTATTGTATCTACAGATGCCACCAYTGCTTGTGAGAGTAGAGCAGGATGTGTTCAAAGTGACTATATTTTAACTCTTGAATTCCCCTTGCATGTCTAGGGCTGTTCTGTAACCGAACGTGGGATGGATGGCTGTGCTGGGATGACACGCCTGCTGGAAGAGTCACTGCTCAGAATTGTCCAGATTATTTTCCAGACTTTGATCCAACTGGTACAGTATTATTTTTCATCATATTATCTTTCAAAGAAAGCCTTCAAAATACTCATATCATTAAATGAAAACATGCTTCTAAAGGCATTTTTGTGACATTATGAAATCTCAGAAAGTTTGTCTGAAGTGGAAACATGTATAATCACTGACTTGCATAATTTAATTAAAAAAAAAAACATTTTTAGGTGTTTTTATTTGTTATAAATTTTACCCATGGGTTTCTGGAATATATTTTATAAAAATAATACCTCTTAAGTAGCAATATATAAAAAATGTAAAACTTAATTCTAAATTCTTCTAATAAAGAGAAAATACTGAAAATATTATTCTATGCATGAAATAATTATCAGCATTTTCTCGCCTTTCTTTTTTTAGTACAGTTTTTTGGAAGAAAGCAAACAGAATTAATGTTCTTTCAGCCACAGAGTTTCTGTTGCTCATTGAATTTTTAATGCASATACCTGCAGCCTTTTAGACTTCAGAGAAGTAAACATTTAAATGGGCAAATGAAAGAAATAGTCAAGGACAGAAAWGCTGATAAATAGCTGTGAGGAAGTAATAGATATAGTTAAAATATCACAAAACGTGTTGTTGTTTTGGGCAATGTTTCATGCTATACTGTGCTAGAACAAGCACAGACACAATGTGCCATTTGCAATAAAAATATTACATTGCCTAATTGGAAAGTAAATAGACTTAGCTGTAAATTAATGTGTTAATTATCCAATCCAGTCATTAAACTATTGGTTCTGGTGAGYTTTTTGTCTGTTTAGAAACAGAGTTTCCATGTTGAATCAGATCCAGCACGTACGTAGCTGAATCCCATTTGTAGTAGCAGACACATTTGTCAGTTGTTCTGATCTTTAGAAAATCAAGCTATCCATGGCTAGAGAATCCACCCAGCAGGCGGGATACTTCAGTGTCAGTCCCAGTTTGCAGGGATTCAGATCTGCGCTTGGATGAAGGAACCTCCCCCTTTCCACTGAAAACAGACACTGCACCAGAAAGGATCCCCTGTCCTGGAAAGCGATCGAGCAAAGTCGTGTGGGAATGTGCTCATACAGGAATAACCTGAAGCCTATGGCACAACCTGTACAGCAACTAACATACTAAATAACATACTTCATGAACACTGAATCACACATTCTTGTCTTTTGTGCCCTTCTTTACTTGCTGGCATACTCGGTCTCAAACTCTTTTCTATACATTACCATAGTTTCTAAACAGAGGTTGGAGAGTCTTGCCACGGGGTCAACCTCACATGCTGGTCCCAGGTGCACCCGGAGGGGAGSTGAGACCCCTCCAGCTAAGGAGGGCTTTTCAGCCACGTCCCCATCTGCACAAACAAATGCTTTACCCATTAGGCTATTTGTACACAAGATGCTAGTAAAGATGCTATTTTAAAAGACTTGCACAAATTTCATTCAGTTTCAGTGCTCTAACCAAAGTGCTAACATACAGGAGAGAGTTCAAGTCTCTGGACCATGAAGTTTTAAAGGTCTTTTCCTACTTTCCTAGCAGAGATGCCTCTTGGATTGAGTCCACATCTTCCATTTCAGTTCACTTCTCCCATTTCACTCGTGATGTCATCTCTATGTTGTCTCAGAACAGGCAATTTTAGGAAGCACCAACTGCTTTGATGAGTAGAGCAATTTTCTAGAATCATCTGCCTTCCCTGCTTCCACAGCTTTCATTAAAAAAAATTTTCAAAAGGGGAAAATGGTGCTAGTRGTCCTAGTTTATGTACAGCTGTTTAACCTAGTAGCACAGGCAGGTACAGGACAGCTCTGAAGCCCCAGAAGTCTCTCGCAGTTTGTAGATCTTCATCACATGATGCATGAAGGTGATTATGGAGCAGCTCTCCCCCTAGTTCTCAAGACAGTTATTACTAGCTTCTCTGCCCATCTGCTTGTCTCCAAAGCCTTGTTCTTAGCCAGTCTCTCCATTACAACAGCACTGCAAAGTAGCACTTTAACCCATCCATAGAGAAGAACCTTGCTGTTCCTATTAATGCTTATTAATGTTGAGGCCTGTGATCCAGCTGATTGCAAATGACTCCTTAAGCACTTCCACGTGTGCTGCAGAATCTGGCCCTCACTGTGTAGGTCCTACCGTTATTCTTTCTCCCATTTTTTAAAGCTTGCATATTTTATGTATGTATATTTAATTCCTGTTATGAGAGCCACAGGGGGAAAACAAAGCCTCTTGTAATTTCCTACCATTTTATACTGCTGTCCTGTTTAGGAACAGTATCTGCATTTGTCATATGGACATACTGATAAACACTGCAGTATCTGCATATTTTTTTGCCAACACATCTCTCTGCTCCTTTGTCAGCACCTGCCTCTTGGCCTGCATCCTGGTCAATAGATGCTGTTCCCGTGGCACAACTGCATCTCCTGCTTCAGACACAGTCCCTTTCCTGGAGTATCTATTAAGTACCCCAGCTGGTAGTAGAGCTGCTCCATAAAAGCAGCGGGTAGTTGACCTTCGCTTTACAGGTGCCTGGCTGTCACACAGGGATTTAATAAAGTAGGAGGGAGACAAAATCGTGTGGCGACTAGAAATCTTTCAACTGCTAATGGAAGTGGCTGCCACTTAGAGGTGACCAAAAGCACAGGTTCAACCAYCCTGTGAAAAGTCTGTCAGATTTTTTCTGACACAAGTCGATKTTTTCTTTGGTAACTTAGGCTTGTTAGGCAAAATACAGCTAGGAGAAACAAACATTTAATCCTAAAGAACAGGAGTTTTACAAGATGTAAAGTGCAGTTCATGTCAGATTTTCTTTGGGCTCCATGGTATCAAACCACTTCAGCGTRTATTTTAGACGTGCAAATAACTCCACTGACTTCAAATACAGGTGTTTCATATTATGTTGCTTTGGGCTGCACTATCTGCAAAACCACTGTGTGTCAGACCACTGACATCTAAGCTGCTTTTGCCAGSGGCCACGTATAACTGTGAGTTAGAAAAGAAATTCACTGCCAAGATTTATTTTTGCACTTTGATACTTACTTCATTCATAACTGGGAAAGGGGACCAGATCTGGTCCTCCAAACCAGCTGCCCCTGGGAATGTCACTTAACAGGCCTCCTTATCCAAACCCTGAATAGCACATACTATTGGTGCCAAGAGGAAAGAAATTCTTACAGTATGTCAGAAAGTAAATAGAGTGAAATCATATTCTGGAGGAAATTGTTACAGTRTGCTAGAAAGTAAATACGATGAAATCATATTCTGACAAAAATGGCCCGGGAGCAAAATGAGAGCTGCAGCGTGCTGAGTCTTCAGTCCATTCTCTGCCTGATGGCTTCACAACCAACTCAACCTGGCATTATCCTGCTTAAACATTTGTTCATGCCAGATAGGAACCTAAGTTCTGGAATAGCAAAGGACCGCTGTAATAGTCTGGGCTGTTTAATGAGCTAGGCCTTCCTACACTTCTTTTCCTACCTGATGCAGAACTATTCCATGTAAGAAGGTAGTATCTTAAAGGAAACAGACTTACAGAACCCCCCTATACAAGCTGGGACAATTATTGCCTTTTGTAATGACCTCTTTCCCACAGTGACCATCGTGTGCAATGTGATAATGCATAAAAACAAATCAATGTTTTGGGAGAACGTACTGAGATCTACTCGGTTAACTCCAGTGACTGCAGGAACTTCATCATCTTTTTCATCCCCATCTGTGAATCTCTGAGCAGAGCTGGGTTTTATACTCACATATTCATTCTACATCGTGTACAGTTTCCTTTGAATTATATTTTATATTCGTCTTTTATCCAGGTTAACCTTTGTTATAATTCCTTGAATAATTCTCAGTAATGCTGAAATTGATAGGAATTACATTTGGTAGGAATGTAGTGCATAATTCATTCTGGTAATATTCTTGCTAATAAAATAAAATATGTCATGGATATGATGGCATTCTACCAAGATGGATTTACTGGGAGCATTCTGAGGTSCCCCATGCAATGCCCRTGCTCTCTGCTTTGTGGAAGGGCARTGTTATTTAACATTATGGAGGGAGCTGTCTCAGGAGCCCTRGAGCCAYGGGGACCACRTTCTAGAGTGAACTAAGCCATGCAGGGAGAGCTGTGTTGTGAAGAGCCCTTCACTTCCTGCCGTGAAATCTGCTCTGCTAAAGACCTCTGAATTTYGGCAGGTCCTGTTTTGCTATCTTGAAGTGAAGCCATTTGGACAGTGATAAATAAAATAAATCTGTTTCTTCAGCTGGATTCTTTRTCCAGCTGCTTTTCTCCACATCACCTTCTCTGCATTTCTATCCTGCTTCTTAGCAAACTCATTAGCTATGTTTTAAACATAATTTCTTTCCCCCTCAGTGCACAACATGACTATTATACAGATGCCAGTTCTGCTGAATGAAGYGTTTTGATAATATCACTCTTCAGTTATAGGACCCTGGAGCTGAAATTTTCTAGGGGCTACATTGTGTTATATCTATTTTGTAGTTGTTGTTTTTGAAATAATTTCTTCTAGAATATTTTACTGAGGATATAAGCAAAACAGATGTGCTACAGAAGTATCAGCAATTCCTATTCCTCATCTGCAAAACTAAGTACTATTCAGATCTATCCAAAGAATAGCATATAATCTGATCTCTGATATGTGCTGAGCTTGCACTGCAGCAGAAGAAAACTGCTCTTAACTATGAAGATATAATTCAACAATAAAAAAGTGTCTTTTAGCATCTGCAAGCCATAGAGTTGTTCTAAACTATAAGAAAAAAATGATTGATAGAAGTGCTGKTTTTTTCATACTTTTTGAGGTAAAGTATTTCATATATATCAAACTGAGTTGTTCTGTATGAAAATAGGATTCATAGAAGTATTACTCATTGGTGGAGGTTACCAACTTTTTTCAGGCCCTGCCTTTGACTTTTGGAAAGTGAGGGCAGTTTCAGAGATGCTGCCACCTCCTGTCCATATCCAAGCAGAGATAATCCTTTGGCCCTGGAGCAGTGGAGGTGACGGTGGCACTGCAGGGTGTACAAAGAGCAAGGAAGSCAATCTGTTCTTGGTGGTGGCCAGTGACAGGACAAGGAGTAATAGGTACAAGCTGAGCAACAGGTTCATCTCCATGTGAGGAAGAACTWCTTTCCTGTGAGGGTGACRSAGCMCTGGCACAGGCTGCCCAGAGAGGCTGTGGAGTCTCCTGCTCTGGAGATCTTCCAAACCYGCCTGGATGCCACCCTGTGCCCCGTGCTCTAGGGGTCCCTRCTGGAGCAGGAGAGTGGGGCTAGATTATCTCTAGAGGTCCMTCCCAACCTCAACCAATCTGTCATTCTGTGTGATTACCCGTGGTTCAAACCCCTTGCAAAATTGTTTTTACTGGTTAGTGTTTTAGGACATTTTAGTATTCCGAGRAACTGCCATTGTGGATGAGATTTTTCTCATCTGGTGCCCAGAGAGCTCTGGAAGTTTCTGTCATTCTAAGGAACTGCAGAGAGCCTGCACAAGTACCTTCGAGTGAATGTGTGACTTAAGGTGCTTAAGTCATGAGATGAATGCCACCCAACATCACAATTCCTGCACTCTGAATATGATACCCAAGTGATCCAAGCTGATAGGACATAGACACAACCTAGAAGATCTGTGTTCACATAGTATTTTAATAATCGTGGAGCACATACTTACATTTTGCCTTGATTATGTTGTCTTGTCTTTACACATTTCTGTGTTTCTTCAGAGCACAATACAGCTTCAAGTGTAAACTTCTTCAAAAGTCAGTGCTGCTGACTAACCCCAGCACATCTCAGGGTTACCCTTGGTACAGGAGACCCAGGAACCCAAGACTGATAGTCTTCATTTATGATTTTCTAAGAGCATAGTAACGTGAAAAATTGTCTTTCATCAGATAAAGTTTAGCTAGTGCCATTTATCAAATTAACACGCATTTTAGGAAGAAAATTTTAAATATATATATATATTGTGTTCAGCAAGTCTATCACAGTCCCATATTGTGATAACATCTCAGTAARAAATGAGTGGCCTGTGGCAACACAAGCAGCTTCCAAACCAGGCGCACCAATGTGCGGGGATTCACAGAAAAGTATGAAGCAACAGATTTACCTCTAATTTAATGGGGTCATGTTAAGCTAAGGCAGAAAGCCTTAAAGTAAAGTAAAGGACAGAGATGATAGATGATACGAGCGTTATGCTCTACAGCATATTACCAAAGGCATGTACGTTGCACAGTACATAGGAGAGTAGGTGAGTGTTTGTACACTGTGTTCCATGGTAGCATAACCATTAATCTTTATCTGTGACTGAAAACTTTTTCCAGCTTTAGATAATGTCTGGCAAAGAGTACAAGGGGAACTGCACAGGCAGGCAAAGGTAATCTCCAAGCTGAATGATGGTAGCCTGGGATAACATGTGCTGTTCCTCTCATCATTCATGCACGTGTTGATTTTCAACAAATTTCAACTCTCCCCAAAAAAAAGAGTTTTAAACTCACCCTAATTTCAACAGCATGTTGTTTTCTGGATGACTAAATGATCTTTTGGGTTTTTTGCTTTATGCAATTTATTTGTAGTCTGAGGAAGGTAGCACATCTTATACCAACTGCACTGTGATCGATAGCTTTTTTTAATTAGAGTATAAAGAGGGAATAGGAATCTTAGAAATTAATACTTTCATAAATCATCTGAATTGTTTAAGAAAAATCAATGCACATTCTGAACAGAAAAAAAGGCAGTTAGTTCTTTAGAAATATTGTGACTGGAAATATTGATATAATATCCATAGAACAAATACCATTATAAAGATGAAAWAGGTAGAGGGAAGTCAAGGTAGAGTTTTTGTACTTTTACATAAAAAGTCAAACTTGGAATGCTTCTATCCACTATCTACGAAAACATCAGCTATTTAATGTTTCTGATCTTATGCTCGTCCTGCCTCCATTACTCAGACAAACTTTTCACAGCCTCCCATGTGGCTACGGTTTGAGTAAAGGCCAAAGGATTGAGTCCAAATTTTGACAGGTGATTAGAAGTGACTGCCCGCGCTTCAGCTTCCAGGGTTTCCCGGRCAGAATCTGTGCCTGGCTGAGAGGACACACGTGCAGCCCACATCTGCGCTTCCAGACGTCCCTCAGTCCAGTCAGAGTGATATATCTCTGAGGTCCTCGGAGTCCCTGCACCGCAATAAAAGGATGCGTGCCAAGCAGCATGACCCTGATGAGCTCTCTGTACTGTACGGCTCTGCGAAGAGAAGTCAGAGCGACCTGCGGTGCAGAAGTCAGCCCTGGTGCACATGTGGAGAGGCCAAAACCACATCAGATTATTTAAACAGGGCACTCTATCCATTGCTCTATTTCCTGCACTGCTCTGTAAAGAGCCCAACAGCTCTCTGTAACACTATGCAGTGTTTGTGCCAGCTGTCTCTCTCTGTGCAGAGAGTGGCCAAGCCCTTGTCAGGGCTTCGGAGAGCTCGTTTCCCATATGGCTGCTCATGGAAACAAGAGATGCACCCACCACTGTGTTTCATGTGTACACCTAGTCCAAGCTCTGTGTCTGAGCTTAACRTTATTATTTCTTCAATAAACAATTATAACAACCTCTATAAATTAATTATTATCAGAGAAATGATTGCTTCTGAATGAAGGCWTAGAGCTATGCCCTACTGCAATCATTCAGGACCAAAGGAAACAGATAGAAGACAATGACATTGACAGGTAAATCTCTGCAAAYAGAAACAGAAAGATATATATTAACTGGGCAAGCTGAAAATCCTTTAGATTTTGTTACACAGGCTTTTATTTACAAACATATTACTTCTTTTTGATGAATGCTTAAAGGCATAATATGCACATGGTAAAGTAAGTATTATTGCAATTTGTCTTCAGAAAGGGCTTCAAAGTATTGTGATGAAACTGGAAACTGGTTCCGACATCCTGAGAGCAACCGAACTTGGTCCAACTATACTCTCTGCAACTCTTTCACCTCTGAAAAACTGAAGGTATGCTACGAGTTCCAAAGACAGTAATTGTCTGAGAATGGTTTGGGGCTGGGCTAGCAGCAAGAGGCATATGAGAGAGGTCAGAATAGTCCTCATCATTCAGCTTTATTTATTGCACAAGGATTTAATATCATTGTCCTTGAGATACCAACTTCTTAAAATTATTTGATGAATTATTTGACAGAGTGGATACTTTAGTAGCAATTTTTATGACCAGTTTGACCAGTTGCACAGTATTTTTCAAATGCATTTTAACTATTTGTCATTGTCCAACAGTTGTGAAATGAGCCTTTAAAATTTCATTTTTGCTTTCCATAACATGCCTCTCCCAAACTGTTGATGCCTTCTCTGCACCATTACAAATTTTAACATAACTTGAAATTACTTCTTATAAGCAAAGAGTGTAATCCTCTACTTACTCCCTTTGAAAAATGTTTGTGAAGATACTATTATGGCAAAAATCCTRCAAGCCTGAACACATTGAGCTTTCACAGTTTGATTGAAGTCAATGAGATTACTTACAGTACTAAATTAAGCATTTGCATCAGTAGTTCCAAAATTAAATTGCTCAGCTGAAAGAGGAGAACTGAGTATAAAAGCACCAAAAGAAACARGGAGAGAGAAATCTGAGAAAAGCTTTGAAAAATTAAGTTAGGGAAGCTCATGAAAATAAATACATTTCTCAAATATGACTGGARCTCCAGGAAAATCTGATTACAGATTCATGACAGAATAATTTGTGACTCTTTGGAATTGTGCAAAGAAAAGAGTCAGAAAGTGACTTGATTTGGGTTTGTGTTTGTGCTGGCGGATCTTAATTTACCCAGCCAAAAAACAGTCTGTGGTTATATTTAGTAATGATCCAACTTAAAGTGCCTTGGAAAAGGATGCTGGACTAGATTGGAGRTAAATTCCAAAAGTTTTTGAGGTATGAGGAACCTTTGTGGTAAAATGGGGTTCACCTGTGTAACAAGGAGAGCATAATAGTAAAAATCTGAGATCACAAAGGCATTAAATGGAAACACCATAAAAATATATTTTTTCCAGATGTTGGCCCATATGAGGATGCAAAAAATGTAGTTCTGTTACCTATTATCCATGCCTTCCAGAAGAAGAATTTTGGACATATTTCAAGCAAAGTGGAGATAGAACACAAAGGAAAATTAGACGTACTTTGAGATTTTTCTGAAACAAAAAATAATGGAAAAAGCAGTAAGAATCTGACTTCTTTACAGTAATGCCAAGTTGGATTCTGACCTTTAATCCAAACCTTCAAAAATCAGGAGTATGTTTGAGTTCTAGGTTATTTTCATGTACCTGCAGATAATTTAATTAACTGAGTAGGAAGATTTTGGAGAATTTTGGARAATTCTGTTTTCTCAAGTGAAGGATTTGAGGGAAAAAGCAACATTCTAGTGGAGCGTTTTTAGAAGTTTTTCAAGCCCAAGATGAAAAAAAAAAATCTGCATAAACTATAAAAAAGAGCAAATCAGCATGCTGTAAATCCTATATGGCACAAGGGATATGAATGATTAACAAAATGTTGACATAACAGCTTCTTATTTGTCTGAAGTTGATAACAAATATCAATGTACTATATTTGTGAGAAAGAKTATTAACAAATTTATTTAATATTTGTGATATGTTAAAAAATGTATCACATCTTCAAAAAGTGCAGTGATATACCATGTTCTTTATTATCTGACAATTTAGTTCATTCTGATCTGCTTTCATTATTATTTCTGGAAATATTTTTTGAAGCTTGAATATTTGCATGGAGTAATCCAAAATGCTATTGCTGAGTGCCAGGTATCAAGCTCAAATGATTTAGTAGTTGTAATGGAAGATAATTTGAATAACTACAGTCTCCTGTGATGCACAGACATATTCAAATGYGTGTAATTATACAGAAGCCTTTGTAGATGTTTCAGACAACACAAAGGTTATAAAYAATTGGTGTATAAATAAGATKCAGGCTTGAAAATTGTATTCAGTTTAATATAGTGAAAAAATATAGCAATTGTTTAGTGTAAAGTGAAAGAAATGTCATGTGCACACGTGTTTAAGCACCCCCTGCTGCTCCATGTTTGGAAGGTTGTCTTGTCTTCACTGCAGTCTGATTGACCCTCCCTGTAGTAGGTGGTKCTCCTAGTACAGCTTGTCAAGTGGTAGTGCTCATTAGTGCTATTAGTACTATTAGTGCTATTGTGGTTAGTCGACGCAGAGGGAAACTAGTAGACTTAGGAGTTTTTCCAGATAATATTTGTGTATCCCATAACTTTGTAAATGGTATTTAGACACCCACTCTATAGGCCAGAATGGTAGRTATGAACCAGGCTACCACATTATCTACAGTAATGAGAGCAGGAGCTGATTCCAAAGTTGTAAAAGGACAAAAGATTAAGTTAGGTAAGAAGCTTTACACATGAGCTAGGAATAATAGATTTTAAAATGAGTTGGTAACTGGGAAAAAAAAAAGAAGAATAAAAGAAAAAGAAAAAAGAAAAAGAAAAAARRAAAAAAAAAGAAGAAGAAAACGAAAAAAAAGGCTAGTAAAGCTCAGGACTGCAAAAAGCAATTAGAAGCTAGCCAGATATTAACTGAAGATCTCTGCCCTGAAACAACTGCATTAAAACATGCCTTTTCCATTCATTCTTCTCACAGAAAAGAATAAAGGAGGAGGAATATAAAAACAATGCTTAAATTGCTGCAATAGTACTAGTACTTGTAAGCTTTTCAGGGAGGAATGTGATCCTAAAAGTAATCATTGAAAGGAAAATAACCCATGCATAATACAAGAAAAATGAATGAAATGGAACTAACAAAATCAACCCAGCAGAGAAGCTAAGAACTGCTATCTAGTAGTCGTTTCAGTACAGGCTGATAATACATCAGTGCTCTCAGAAAAGAATGGCAAAGCCTGGCATGCCATTAGCCTCCTGCAGCCTTACAGCTGGATGATGGTTAAGAGTTTGGCTGAGACCGAAATGCAGCATTTAGATACCACAGTGTCCTGCAGCCAAAGTGCTGTCCTGTGATTTTGTTTCACCGTTGGCATGTAAAATATGGATAGACCCATCTTATATTTCAGTGATATTAGTTAAAGTGAGAGTCTGATTCTTTGCTTATGCACAACCGTTTTACAGCAATATAAAACTTACTATCTCATTGCCCTCTAGATTTGGATTTGTCTCAAGAACACAATTTGTCAGAGGGTCTGTTGTTCTGGAGCGGTAGGAGCTCCATAATAGTCTTCACYGTTCATTGCTTTCATGACTTTGTGGCCCTCAGCCATAAGACCCCTTTGATTTCTTCTTYCCAAGTGGCAGTTATTGCCACTCATCTTCATGTGGCTGCTCCATATCCCCTTAATTATTTCAGTTGCCTTCTTTGCACCTTGTCCAGCTCTACTGTGTCTGTCTTAAGGTGTGAAGATCAGAAATAGAAAACCACTTGCAATATAGGAATGCCAAGTTTTAAACAGTGGCAAAATGTTCTGTTCTCAGTACTTTCTTGATTATGTCTTATATTTTGTTGACATTTTGGCTCTCACCATGCACTGACCAATGATTCAGAACCGACCATGATGGCAACAAAATCTCCTGCCTGGTTTTAGTTGTCAGTTCTGAGCTCAGCATATATAGCCTCAGGTTTAAATTATCTGTCCCTAGAAGCCCACATTCATCTGTTTTGAAATCCATATGGTATTCTGAGCTCACTTAGTGTTTTGAGACTTTTCTGAATTCCCTATTATCTAGAAGAAYTATGCAACACGTAGAAAAGGTTTCTCTGCACAGGTCATTGAGGAAGATCATCATGAAGATGTTAAACAATAAAGCAAAGCCCCAGAGGTACCTCACTGCTGACTCATATCCACCCCCAAAGCCATTAGGATTTTTCTTCCTCTTTGTTTAAGCAGATTTCAGACTATAAAATGACCTGACAACCTGTTTTCTTTAATATTTTTTGGTCTGAGAATCTTATCAAGGGCAGTTTTGAAAATCCACATAAGTTCTGTCCACTGTGCTCTCTTAGACCTCTAGAAAGTTAATGAGGCACAGAATTAATGGGACTCTTTCCAGTGGCTTGAGTGCAAAGAGCAGAAACAGATCAACTTATATAAGAAACATCTCATCTGTAGACTTTAACTATTTAATATATTACTGGCATTTAAAGCATATTGTGAAAGAACCTTTGAAAGTAAAGAAATAAAGAACAAGAAGTTGATTGCGATTCATCCTCAGTGAGAAATAAATGAGTGCCTGCAAATTGTTCGTTTGCTTTTTTTTGTTTGTTTGTTACATTGCAGATGGCGTTCATACTTTATTATATGGCGATCGTTGGCCATGCTTTGTCTATAACATCCCTGTTGATTTCCTTGGCAATTTTCTTCTATTTCAAGTAAGTGATTTTACAGACACTGTTCGTTCCCTGAGGGATATTAAGTATTAAGCAAAGAAAAACTTGCAAGGGGATATGGCAGTGAAAAACAGCTCTTCTCAGAACATTTTTATATAATCCTGTCAAAAAAAGCATCACCACAGAGTCACCTCACTAAAGGGACATCTCTCAGTGGTGTGTAGCAAAAAGCAAGCTGTTAAACTTGTCCAGATTAGCATGAAAATGAGAAGCTGTGGGACTGGAATTCAGTAAACCTCCTTCTTTAGCAGTTGCAASAAAATACATTTCTGACAGATCAAGGTCTCCTTTTTTTTTTTTTTTTGAATCATGTGAAAAGTTGATATATGTAAATGGCACTTTAACCACGGAGGATTTCTCAATAGTAGTCACAGTAAACATGTCTATAAGTTAGATGACAGTGTGTGATTACTATGGGGAAAATATTCAAGAATAGCCACTTGGCAAAGCCCACAGTCATTGCACTCAGAGAGATATGAAGACTTGGGTCATTACACTGCTATAAACTGGAAACTTCCAGGACTAATAGCACACTTCTGAAATTATTGTTGTAATGCCCATTTACAGATATTCTGATGAAACAAWATAGCAAAGGTAGGATTTTTTTTAATTTGTTAAGATGACCCAGGTGGGAAGGTATTGCTGATTTCAGCAAAGATACATCAGTTATCTGCAGAGGGCCRGATGGTTCGTGGGCAGAGAGTGGGAAATGCTTACCATCAGTAGAGGTATGGAGACTGTAACCTAGCCTGCCTATAAGAAGTTATTTTAAGTCAAGATTGTTGATTATGCCAGAACACAGATATGCCTGCCTGCAGATGACAAACTATTGTGTCATTTTTAATACACCTAGTCCTGTGAAGTGTTTGGAAAATGATTTTAAAGCAGCCATGGAAGTTGTTTTGAAAGACTTGGTCAAAAAGATGAGGTGAATCTTATGACAAAATTCAATGAACTGAGGAAGAGAAAGTGGTTAATCGGGAAAAAATGGACAGTTAGTGATATTGGAAGGTAATGACAAAAGTAATTTCAAGCAAGGGAGGAATAATCAGTTAAACAGAGACCAGTTCACTCATGGTTACAGTTATTTGAAACTTTTGCTTAGAAGAAGAATAGGTAAGAGGGCTAGCAATTCACGTTTTTAGAAAGGTAGTCCAGGCAAATCAGCATCTCATTTAACTTCTTTGGTGTTAAGCTAATTTACACTACTTAAAATTTTGGCTTTGTCTCTTTAATGGACAAATTAATAGAATTACACAGATACATGAACAAAATTAGATCTGAATTTGCACATTCTTATTCAACTGTAACATGACTAAATTTGTTCAAGATACGAAACCAAATAATCCAAAGTACTAGATGGATTCAATTAATTAGTGTGGAGATATTTTATTTCTAAAGYAATTAAAATTAAAGAGTAGATATAAAGAAAGCTGAGAAGGCAGAAAAATGCATACTGCAAATGATACTTCAGGGATGACAGACTTTTGAAGAAACTTTGTTGCAGGTCAGAATTTCTTCCTCATATTAGTACTTCCTCAAAAGTAAATTGTGCAGAAACCAGAGTGAGTGGTTTTATTATTTTTGTTTTCTAGGAAAAGCTATACTCACCRTAGCAGACCTTAATTTTCAGACACAGCCTGATCCTGTAAGAAGGTGTTGTGTCCTGTCTGCCCTCACTACCTCTAATGAGGGCCAGGTTGTTGCAGTCAGATATTGCAGTAGTGCTAAGTATCTACAGGATCGAGCCTTGACTACCAAGCACCTCATACACAAGGGCAATGAACTATTGACTTGCATTCCCATCTATGTAGAGGCAAAAAGCATCAAAGCACAGGCAGAGAAATGTTTCAAGAAACTTGGGAATAGTCAGATATACCCAGGATTCAGAGCTGCAGGGGACAGGAGAGATGGGATCTGGTATGCTGACTATCCGGAATGATCCCAGCAGGTGACTATGTCCTAATGCGACCTTGTGGCTAGGCARGGGGGACCAGACGGTCTGACTCGCCTGTCTGCCTGAGTCACGGGCAGTTCACAAGCCTGGCCATTCCCAGGCAGAGCCGAAAGACTCATCTGTGCAACAGGCTTCCTGACAGGCACACACCTCCTCCTCTTCCTCCCACTCCACTTCTCCTCTCCTTTCCATGACTAATCCTTGACACAAAGATTATAGGAAGAAGTAGAGAAGGAATTACAGTAAAGCACAGCAAAATGGGACATTAACAGGAAAACAAACTAAGATTGTAAAAAAAAAGAGAGAATCAAGCTGTGTGGGAGCAGGTCTGATGCATTCAAATGCTTTCTGTCTTCTGGATATGACCATGATGGATTATTTGACCTTCATTAGAAGGTAGACTGTCAATCAGATGGTCAATCAGAWAGCTGCTTCAGCTTTCAGAGCTGTACAACGTAGTCTTTGACTGTAAAGGCAGCAGCTTACAGTGTCTRCTGTTTCACAGTGTGAGAGAAGGCTCTTCCCACATAAAACAAGTCTTTCCTGKCAGAGATTTATTTTATTTTCAGTTTTGGATATCAAGATTCATAATGATCTGGTATCACAGATGTTGCAGTACTKTCAAAAGTGAATACTGGATCCGTAGTGATTATATTAAGCAATACTTACTCATAGCTGAGTGATCATAAAGTGAAGTCTCTAGCAGTTACATATATCACATTATCATCTCAATATTTTTTATAATTACAGTCTGAGACCCTATTATCTTATATGATAAAGCACAAAAGAAAAAAGGGACTCCTGGCACCAAATCATTTCTAACTAAATTATTAAAACAGAGACATTTGGATACAGTACAATATTACTAGATTTGCCAGAATAATAGATGGTGCTGTCAACACACCTCTTGCCCAGTTGTTACCCTAGTTTTTAAGGGGTTTTGAAGAAGGATAATGAAGATAGTTTTGTGGACATTTTGGGCAAGTTCTTCCTAGGAATAAGGAGGAGGAGCATGGTAGAAAGCATGAAAATAATTGCTTGAAAGCTAAGCAAAAGACAAGAAAATGAAAAATAACTGATGGGGRTAAAAACAGTATTCTGGATATTCATGAATGAGAAGTGATGACAGATTCACAAAACAGATATTTAAAGAAAAAAATACCAAAATTGTCTTGAAATTCAATACATCATAAATGAATAAAGAAACTAAATTAGGAACTCAAAAGGCAGAGTGAATCTTGGAAATGTACAGGAGGATTGTATCTTTCAGATGAAACATAGGAGTTGTTGAAAGTCTGAAACACAGTACATAGTGTCGTAGTGACACAGAAAAAGCCTCAAGGGCAATCTAGGCTTTCGACCTGGATTATTGATGTGATGATGTCTCTGTATACTGATTTAGAAAGCACAGAAGGGAGCATATAGAAAGATGGGTGCAGGGTGAGGAGGATCCTCCGAGAATGCTGGAGTGATTAGGGGGGGAAAAAGAGGTAAGAAGAGAGCCAAGAGACCTTAGATAAGAAAACCACAGCTGTTTGTGAAAAGCAGAGGGACTGAATAGAATAATGGTTTGGGTTTTGCCAGAGACGCGTGAGAGTAGTTTCATATGGAGGGAAAGAACAAGAAGGGAGATGAGAAAGACTAGGGAAGAGGATTACTGGACAGCAATTTCAGGCAATTTGTTGAATGAGGTAAGAGRTGAATAGAAGAAGGAATATGAAAGGAGGGAGGGAAACTAGTTATAAATTAAGCCATGGATGAAGATGCAAAATTCAAACAGGTAAAGTAAGCTTCCATTATAAAGGGAAATCTTGAGAAGAGAGAAGGATGTTAAAGAGTAGACTGAGGCACTGAAGGGATTGGGATGAAATTGGCTCACTGATGTGAATGRGATATATAGACAAGGAGAGTGCATGCAGTCTGTTCCATATACGGACATGGATACATCATATGGAACCAAACTGGAAAATAAATAGATAACAGACATAAAAGAGTGTAGCATTAGCTTTCCCWTCTTTACAGGAGATGCATTTTGCATTGATCTGCACACACCTAGCAGCAGGAAGTCACAGCAACCATCAATACTAGTCTGTAAAAGACTCCTAGTGTGTAGAGTGAGGCTTTTCTCATGGAGGCTTTGCTCCTCTCAGCTGTTCTTTTCCCTTTATGTGCTTGCTTGCTCCCAGTGGTCACTGAATGCACTGAATCCAGACATGCCAGCACTGCCTCACAGCTCCAGGAACGCTTTTCTGCAGTCACCTGCTGGCAGTGCCAGACTGAGCTCCTGGCATGGAGCGCTGCAAAGGTGGCTGRGTCGGGGGCATTAAGGTCTCAGTGCGAATTAGACAGGGAAGCAGTTCAGATTTGAAACTGCAGCCGTGATTTAGCTGGACAAGAATTCTTTGAACTTCTCTTTGGAAATTCTGCTGCCCACGATAGTAGAAATAAGGAAGAAAAAAAAAAAAAAAAAATTGTCAATGATGCTGTAATTCAACAAAAAAAAGAGAAAGAGAAAGAGAAAGAGAAAGAGAAAGAGAAAAAAAAAAAAAAAAAAAAAAAGAGAGAAATCAGCGATTTAGAAAAGGCTGCGGAGGAAAACAACCTCTTCTGTTTTGGGATCTCAGCTGGACTCAGAAACATGCAGGATACCAGCCCAAATCTCCCTGAAATTTAAGGGGATTCTGGCACAAATTTCCCATCCTGTCTCACCGCTAATTCCTAAAGTAGGAAATAATTTTCATCTGAATATTTGAGATATCGAGTCTCCAGGGCCCAGTTATTTATGAATCGGTATTCCTGAGGTTCATTACTTGTAGCACATCTGTAAAAATTCTCAGGGTTTTGTTTCACTGCTTAATATCTTRATTACCATGAAGTAAAGGAAGGCATCAAGGGTTGAGAATGTGCCTGGATGGCTCTTTACAACATGGTCAGAAAAGCATGCAGTACTAAACAGGTGTAAAAACAGAACCAAAGGAATTGTCAGGGGTTATGGCTGCAATGCAAAGCATGTATTTTCCGACTGTGCTTTGCCAAAAGGCATTCTTGAGAGCCCTCTGCCAGAATGTGCTTGTTAAAGTGACATTAGGGTGAAAATACTGATTCKTGTGCTAATATTTTTTCAGGAGCCTCAGCTGTCAAAGGATAACACTGCACAAGAATTTGTTTTTTTCTTATGTGCTGAACTCCATGTTTACCATTGCCCACCTCATTGCTGTTGTGTCTAATCCAGGCCTTGTAAAAAGGGATCCCGTAAGTACAGCTTGACTCCTCTCTGTCTTAACACACAAGTGGAATTACTGCTTGCCCTCTAGAAAGAGCCATCCCCATTCATCAGTAAATGCTAGCCATTTGGTGAACCCTTTAGSGAGGGCGCAGGTTGTGAGAACTTCATCCAACCCTGCTCAGTGAGCAATAAAAAATCCTTGACTATAGCACAGGAGGGAAAACCTTCATACTTGCTGCAATCTGCACGTCCATATGGACTTCTGTCAGGCTCCCACTGGCCTCCTCAATAGCTGCCAGACATTTGCCTAAGAAGTCCCTGTAGGGAGACATCCTCTCACTGGTCCTCTGTCCTTTCTCCTAAGCAAGGACTTCCTGCAGGGGTGGAGATGGAGGCATTCTGACTTCTGATTCCCAAAATCCAAYAAAAAACATCTATTTGCTGTATTTTTTTCTCCAAAGGTGGTAAATCAAACCAGTAGCTTGGTTCATTCCTGCTAGCCTGTGATGCAAATTGTGCCAACCCGTTAACTGATAATATGTGCTGCATCTCCAGATGTCAGTAACCCAAATCTGACCTGGCTCACTAATGGAGCAATTGCTTTTGCTTGGCCTTGTTACAGCATCTCAAGTTGATATGAAATTAATGTAAGTCTGGAAACCTCTGTAGTTGTACCACAGCCCTGATCAGCTCACCTTCTAGTGAGATCATTTACTTATGGTTTAATCATCTATCTGCTTCTAATTTTGAGAAAACAATTAAGCATTTGTGCCTGATATTATCAGGTCACATGTGTGTTTCTCAAACATACACTACCAGGTAAGTAAGCTAATTGAAGCAGGTAATGTATAAAGAAAATATCACCAGTTCCAGGAACCAGCTGGAGATTAAAAGTAGAAGAGCAGAAGAATAATTTTTTTAAAAACTCATACATTTTTTCCTCCTTACTTTATACCATCCTGTACTTATCTCATGTGAAAGATGTGATGAAAATACACTTGATATTTGAAGATAAAAGGTTGGCATGTGAATTCAAATTAAATCTTATCTTTGGCTAAAAGTACTACTTCCCGATAGCAGAAGTAAATTGTCTGAAGTGGTTTAAAATAAAYGTTTAGGTTACAGTCGTGACTCTTGTACTCCAAGACTCCATTAAAAAAAATAATAATAAGCAGCTATATTGTAGTGTCTTTGAGCTAGATCCCCACAGGAAAGAACAGGTGCTGTGCTAATATGTGCAGTCTCTCARTATTCCTAGAATGAATACTGTGCTCTTTTACTAGTATAATAAATTTGCAAATACTTTGGGAAGAAAAAGGTTGGGAAAGGAAAGTGAATTGCCAGGGGCAAGTCCTTAACACGTAATGATAATCTGCATAYGATTATAGGAAGAATTAAAGGATTTATGTTTAAATGTTATTTATTCTACCAGACAGATTCCCTTAGTATCTTCATATTACTGCCACTTAAAAGAGCAAAAGAAGGCTTTGCAGTTTGCTTTTGTCTAACCCTATTATAACTTCCATTCTGCTGAGGCTATCTGAAGATGACTRCTTCTAAGTTTTTGTAGACACTGCATTTATCCACTTTGCTCCTGCATGTCTTCAGAACTTGACAGAATCAAGAATGAAAGTCTTCCRACTTAGAAATACACAGAAATACAGAAGTGGGTTGAAGGAATTTCAAACAGTCACAGTTACCCTTTATTTAATGGTGATATAAAGACATTAAGTTAGTGGTATTTATTCTGTACAATAATAAACGTGATTTCAGACCAATAGCTCCTCCTTTTTCCCTGCSTAAAGTTTCAGAACACAATTTAAATATGCAATACTAAGGGGAAAAATGCTTACCATGTATACATACTTATGAGGATATCAATCAAATTATTTTGAAAGAAGAAAGAATTTTCTGTTATATAATGAACACTCAAAAGGAAAGAAAAGAAAAACAAGTGAGGAAATTCCAAGACCCCAGATTCCATCTGTATCAAGATACAAAAAGGCGAGACAATCAAAGTATGTTACATGAAGAGAGGTCCTATCCTCACTCCTGTATAGTTTGCTGTCATGATCATTCTACTCATGTGAAACGGTAAGTCTGACCACTTTTTCCATATACTTTAATTGTTTTTTGTCTTGTTCATTCCTGCTTTCTGGTTATAATTCTTCCCTCTCTCCCTCTCTGTTGGATTTATGTGAGCCTGAAATGATGGAAGAGGAAGAAGCTACGAGTCAAGGTATCTGCATAGGAATCGAAGAAAGCGAAGAACCTAAACAAAACATCCAGAGTCACTTAGCAAAAAGAAGCAGGAGCATATGAACTACACATATGGATGTGTTTTGAAAAGGTTAAGTAGGTTAATTTTTTGCATGTTGTATCTAACCTAATAACTGCATTGAATATACTATTACTGACACTGAAATTAGAGAAGTGTTATTTCTATTGCATTCTTAAATGAGACTGGCTCTCAGAAGGACGATCTGTGAACAAGAGATTATATTTTCCATTAAAAAGCCTGGAAATATAAATAAAACTCTTTCTGCCTAATCTTTTAATATAGCCTTTCACATTAGGTGTGTATTTTTCCTTTTTCTTTTTCCACAAACCTAGTAACTTTAATACTGGATACTGATGGAAGTAAAGGAAGATACAGATAGTGATGACAGAGATCTTTCTGCTAATGAGAAACTGAATAATTGATCAGGTAGCACAGAGCACCAATATAAATATGTTTTAGACAGGACTGACTTTGGGGACCATCTCTGGTTGCAAATTAGTAATGGCTGACTGATTTGAAACTCTTCCAGAAAGCCTTTAATAAATCTTAAATAAATTAAATAGATCTTTTTATCACTTTGCCCTTCTAAGGGAGAGAATCTCTGTCATCTTCTTTCTCCAGATTGTTCTGTAGCCTCTTTACCTTTGGTGCAGCACTTTTCCCCTTGCTGCTCACCACTCCTGGCACTGTGTGGTATTAGAGTCTAAAGCAGCCCATGTTTTCTTATGAGCACTTTACTCATTTTCTCAGCTAAGACAGGCTGGGTATGGGCTATGCTGGTACAATCTTTCCCACCAGCAGTGCCAGCAGCTCAGCTCGTGCTAAGCAGAGTGTGAACTGTTTGATGCTGAGCTCCAGTGGAGCTGGCAAAGCCTCCTCTTACCTCCTTGTACTTTAAAGATGTTAAAATCTATAAATACTTTAAAGAGACAAGGCTAGTTAATAACCCTAACTGATGAAACAGCATGCAGCCCTCCCTCTGCCAGGACCAGCAGCGTGTAGTCCCTTCCCTTCTCATACATTTTGTTGACATCTCTATGACTGTGAGCATGAGGTAGGATGATGAGTGCACAAGACTTGTCTCTGCTGCACAAAGCCCATCTCCTGGCAAGTATCAAGTGTTCTGAAGAAAACACTGAACTCCTCCCAACTCAGCACTGTTAGCAAGACCAATAGAAAGGGAAAAGGAAAGCACAGAAAGGGATGTCCATTGAAACTGCAGTCTGTAAAAGCAAAATCGTGGTGGAAGTAATATTAAAAAAAATTAGTAACCTCATGCACATTGGAGCACTACGAATAATTTCACAGTTGACTAATTCAAGTTAAATCTAGGAGTGTTCTAAGAATATGAGGTTTTCTTTCCTATCACAGTAAAACAATAGAAATAAAAGATGAGCTTTTTGATGACAAAGAGTAGGACAGGGTAGTTACTGTGATTTATGGGGTTGCAGTACTGTTGACCATTCTCAGAACAATACACAGGGAATGAAATTCAGCAAAACCAAGAGGATTCACAGTGTTCTGGAAACGACGTTAATTGTAGATCTTAATTTTAGGACTTTTACCACATAAATGTGAATTTCCTTATGATAGAATTTTGTGCTTGCTCTTTTTAGCTCCTTCTGATGTAGCCTGGCAGAGCATAGGGTTTTTTTAAAATACGATTTTTCTCAAAAGAGAGGCCCATGACTGGTACCACTGAAGATAAATGCTGCCACTTGTGACTTGTCTTGCTTTGGTAAGCTCAGCCCTTCCAATGGTGCAACCGCCACTGAATCCAGCAAAGAGGGAGTTCCACAAAGAAGAAGGGCACTTTGATCCTAAGAGCTGTTTCCTGTGTTGTATTTAGGGGAAAACTTCAGGAAGCCCCATTCTTGTTAAATTAAAATGATTCTTTATTCAAGTATCTATTTCCAGAGCTTTTTCAAATCCTTTCATCTTAGTACATTTGTGCCTCCATCCTCCTCCTTTGCAGACTGACTATTAGTCCTGTATTTGACCAGAAGTGTTTTTGTTGTACGCTCTGAACAACTAAGTATGAAAGCATTGCTTTCGCAGTTTGTCCCATCCTAGTGGAACAGAAAAATGCTGTAGTTTTCTGKGTCTGGATACAGCCATGTAGTGCTTTTTGAGATGATAGTCTCCAGTTTCTGCTTCAGAGAGGGAAAGTTCTTCTACAGATGCTCTGCCACGCTTGACAGCTCCTTGTAGGTGACTCAGATGTCCAAGAGCATCTCAGATGACCTCAGGCATTTGTTGTGGGTTAGTGAACCATGCRCTTTAATCCATTAAGCAAAGCACTGAGGCCATGCTTCAGACTTTGTAGATGCCCCAGAATAATCATTTTTGACATGACATCCAAAAATAAGTACCCCAATCCCATTAATTTTCCTTTCCATGGGCTGGTATACGAAGCCAAGTACTGAAGCTGGGTTGATGCATTCAGAACTCAAGCCTTCCAYCACTCTGCTTTCCTCAGTGACAGCTAGCTGTCTTTTGGTTAGCTTTTGCCAGTAAGGCAGAGAAGAGGAGCAGGCAGTCAAATAACACAACTTCTTTCCTGACATCATGAATGCTGTACCATAGACAGGAGCCTTTTAAACTGGCTGTCTTTGAAAATAGGAACAACTTGTCTTTGAAAATAGAAACAGTGCTGTCACTAACATCATTTTAAGATCCATTTGACCTTCCATTTGAACATCTTTTTTTTTTTTTTAAATATGAAGAGGATCCCATTGCTTATGGGCAAAACAATAGAAAGAGAGGCATAAAAGGAAGACTGGTCTCTAATGCTCAGGTTTAGAGAGAAGCAGGCTCAACTACAGACTTTTCATGGCTTAGACTACAAAGCATCCATATCACTGCACAAGGTTCTCAGTTACGGTGGCTGAGACGGTGAGAAGTTGCAGGCCAGCACAATCCCCGATGMCATTCTTGCTCTACAAATGGCTACAGTGGAGATATTCATCATACCTGGCTCTCAGGAGGTGGTGGGGAAAAGGAAATTCCTGCTCTGTTTTCTCCTGCCCTGATCCACAGAACAGGACTGGCACATCAAGTGAAACAATTTACCTTGTTACCATTGCATTTTTATAGTGACAGCAGAATTACACTTCTTGGGGTATAACTSTTTCCTAGTGGCATTCGCTATGTAATGTCCAGACCTGCCCAGCCCTGCTAAGCCACAGGATCTGGAGAATTGGAGCAGAGGTCTGCAGGCTGCTCAGGGGCGGGCTCTCCCACTCTCCTCTTCTGCACTCGGGCACAGATAACGCATGGTCACTCTTCAGGGTCTGTGAGTGAAGACAGATTTCCCTGCAAGTGAATGTGACCCTCCTTCAGGAGGGTGAATGACTGTGAACTTGGTTATGTCCTCAAAACTCTCAGGGAAATGGGGGAAACAAACTTCTATATAGTGCCAGTGGTGTCAGATTTACTTTTGAGGCAGCATGCCATGCCTAGGATGCAAAGGATGGATGTTAAAAGGACATTCACAGCATTTATTAATGCCATTTCAATGAAGAGATTTTGTGCTTCATATAGACCTACTGAAAGAAGTCAATTGGTTTTCATTTCTGAGAAGGATCCAAACTTTCTCAACTAAGTTATTACAGTAGCTCTCTCAAAGGGAAGGCATCATCTAGGGAGTTAACAACTGTCCTGAGAAGGGGAAAAAAAAAGACTTAACACTCCAAGTTTGGATTTATTTGGGGCCTGATTTCTTCATCTTTCCTCAAGAATTACTCTATTTACATTGTAGTTTGGTTTCTCCTTTGAAATGACTTTGATATGACTGAATCCACTACACAAAAATACATGGCATTTGTTGAAAACTGCTGCACAAGGAAGCTTCATTTATTTTAGCCTAAGATTTGAACAGTAGCTGTCATGGAAATACTGCAAGGATTCATGGTTTGGAGATGAGAATGTCTGAATTTTGACAGTAAGCCAATTCTCTATGTTTTACTGAGCTTTTTGACATTTTTCCTGCTGGCTTTCCTCAAGAGAGCGGAGATACAGAATGTGAGCTGGGTGACCACAGATGTCTACTCATTATATTGTCTGTGCATTTGGGAGATGGGTAAATAGATGGTAGGTCGTTGCCTCCTAAACACTCAGGCATGAAAGTGTCATTTATCAACTTCTTATTCTTAAGTTAGAGCAAGAAGTTCAAATAGTTGCCCTGTTGGTGAACTTTGCACTTTGCTCTATGGACTTGACATCTAATACCAACTCCCGCTCCTTGTGGTGTCCACACAGGCCTTCTACATGAATGGAACACTTAAGTATCTTAGGTTTTGCTGTCAAGTATAAAGCAATTACGTTTAGAAACTTTACTGAGGTAAAAATCTAAAATGTGAGAAATTTAGTCCTGAACTGAGTAGCTTTTCCTTCTTTTTTTTTTTTTTTTTTTTTTCAAAATTCCTCAAGAGATGGACATTTCCAAGAGGGATTCCTCCAAGAAAGACTGTGGATGCATGATTAATTCCAAAGCAAGATATCCTGATACAAACTCCTGTATAGAAAAGAGAATAGCTGCCACAACTATTTTCCTCACAGGGATTGGTCTGATTAAATGGCAGTGAGCCTAGTGTAGGCACATTTACGCTACTCTGGGAGATGATTTACCTCACTCTAAAGCAAATAGCTGAAACAGGTCAGATTTAATTAAAAGAGGAATGCTGTCTAGGAATTAGCTTGTTCTGTGCATCTATACTGCAAAGTTAAACAGTTCATTGCCCTCGATGACTGCTGTGCAAAACTGTGTTACTGCCCATTTTCAAACAGGACCCAGCCACCTAGCTCATCTTCAATGTGTTTAAAGGCAAGCACAAAGCAGTCTGAAAAACATGAGTAATGAATTAGCACCAGATAACAACGAGGCTATTGGCRTAAGATTGGGTAAGAACAAATAGCAGTAATGACTCTGAGCAAGATGGAAAAGTTTCGAGGCTTAGGCTATTACATGTATGACCTTCAGCTTAATTATTTGGTTATTATCAATCAATAATACATCATCTTTTGGAGAATTAAGCTGCTTTCCTCAACATTTCCCCTGTGGATTATTTACAGTAGCCCATGCTCAACTAGCCAGCCTGCAATTTTCCTTGTGCACACGCTCCCCGATGACTCAGAAGTGCCCACATCCTTCAGAAGGCTGGTGACTCCACCTGACAGCCCAAGGAAGGCACTAGAGCAAGGTTTAAGCACTTCCAGTAAGCTTTGTAGGTGTTAAAACTCCCATAGGCATTTAAAGTCAGATTTGTCACACCCACCCTTAGACAGCWGTGCCACAGATGTGTACAGCTGAGCTCTGCTCATGCTCCTTTTACAGATAAGGACAGGCATCTAGGACACAATCTAGCTGATTTATTTTAGGTATCTCATTTAGGCTGAGATGATTTATGCTCTCATCTCCATCAGCTGTATTGACTATCTTTTGACTAGAGGAGAGACAACACAGGTGTCTCTATTTAGTCTGACAGTTTGCACTCTTATCATTAGGACATCACTGAAKTATTTATCTGAATTGTGGATGGTTATATCAATATTATCAAAGTTATCTGTGTACCTAATCCCCAGAAAATGCCTTTGCAGTTCTATGTCTTGTATCTCAAACCTAAGGCTAAGTATCATCAGGWATTACATTCATTCCCTATAGCTTTAAATTAGCCTGGCTCAGGAAGTGGTAACAACCTATCCAGAGTAGAGCAGAGCTCAGGCAGAGCTACAAAATAAGTGCAAGACATTGYATACCTGAGTAACCTGTGCCTGCTCCATCCTCCTGGGCCTGACAACTGCACCAGAGGTGTGATTGCAAAGGAGAGGACTTGGGGTGAACAGCTGGAATGATTTATCCTCCATCATTGGGGATTAACCCCCTTCGTCTGAGAGATAATAACAGGCCTCAGGGCTCCTTGCTAGCAAGGAGGTACTGCTTCTTGGTGTGTTATCTGTGGGAAGCAGCAGAAGCTTCAGAACCCCAAGGGAGCTCAGCCTATTGCAGCACTATGCAAGGTTAAGAGCATGAAGACCAGTAGCTATGGAAGCCTGGACTCAAGGCTCTATAGATACAGCTCTAGTAAATCCTCTCYAAAACTTCTAGTTCTGTGATGACTCAGTGACTGCTTCTCTATAGCATAGACATGGGYATGGGTGCTGTTAAAAATATCCTGGCTTGTTTAATTTCATATTTTTCTTTTCTTGTAACACAGCCTGGGGTCCCTCTGAGCACCTGTGTAYACTTTGTTCTATGAATGGTTTAAAAGTATATTAAAGCATTAATCTTAGTTGGAGCCACTGTGTGCCAGGTTTCTGACTGGAACACACTTTAATGGATGACTCATAGTAGATATATTGTATAATGCTGTGATATTCTGATAGGCAGTGATTTACAGCTGTGTTACCTAGCACAGTTTTGCTTTGGAAAGTCTTTTATTGCTTATTTATGTAATACTTATTTATACTTATTTATGTTAGTTATGTTATGCTTGTTTACAGCTACTTGAAATTTAAAAATATTTTCATATAACAATTAAGGTAATAATCAGAAAAAAATATACAGCAAGTCAATAACAAAATTTCACATTACTCCTTTGAATGTTAAGAATGTCTGTGCGTATATTTTATTGCCTTCAAACTGAATTCAAATAAATCATGTCTGGCCATAATCTGCCTTAGTAAGGAGGACCCTTTACTACTGCGCACCAAGGAGGTGAAGTGAAGAAAAGCCACATTAGTTAATCCAAGGTGAGGTCAAATAAACATTTTTTTTCTTTAAACAAAGAAATGAAGAGCTAGAGTAGTGGTCCATGTAGCTGGTTTGGTTTAAAATTAATAACCTTGCGTGGCTTATTCTCTCCAGCTTTCTTTTTTCAAATGTCAATCTGGGGCATTTCAGCAGCTATAGAGTGTTTGAAAAGTGATTTTATTATGTATACTGACAAACTCTGCTKCTTTCATTTTTTGTTGACTTTGACAGCTGTGAAGACCAGTTGTGAAGCACAAACCTCCTGATTTGCYACCCTGAGCCCCTTCACCAGGGAAAGCACTAAGGCAACAAGAGCACACAGGAATCTTTTCCATGGCAAAACTGAGCTGTTTGGGTTTTTGTTTATTTTATTTTTATTATTATGACTGAATTACAAGAAAAGCTGTTCAGTTGCAATTTGTAATTTATTTAATATTACATTTTGTTAGAATACTGTCCTCAATATCATCTGCGTGTTTTGATTTGATTTGCTATAATGGTTAGTAGTGGTAATGAATGGCACTGCTCTCTGTCCATAAGCTAATAACCAATAGCTAAGGCATGTCTTAACAGAGAAGTGGCAAACATATGTGATGAAGGGCTGTTCAAGTAGCCAGAGTAACATGCCGACTGTGCCACATGCTCTGGGTGACCCTGCATGTGCAGGGGGTTGCACTAGATGATCTYKRGAGGTCCCTTCCAACCTTAAGCATTCTGYGATTCTATAAACTGTGTCACAATGCTGTCTGTRTTACAGTGCAATGTGTCTACACTGGCAGATGAATCTTTGAGACTGCTTAGACAGGGACAGAGCATTAAGTAGTAGTTCTGATATGTCAATAAATCCTGCAGTGCATCATAGACATTGATTCTAATTCCTTCTCATGAAACAAAACTTTATTTCTTCTTTGTGAAAAAGCTCCAGCATGCTTTTGGAGTGTTTTCATTATGTATCACAGCTGAGATRCCCCCAAGAATTGCAGAAATTCTAGCAAGATTTGCACAGTGCAGTAGCAACAAATAGCAAGCAGCAGTCTTCTTGCTCACAGTCCAAGGTTCTTTCCAGAGAGCTTTGGAAAGGGTTCATTCTTGAACCCATTCTAGAGCCACCAGCTTCTTTCTTAAGTGGTTACTTGACTTTTCTGCTTGTTTTCCTTTTAATTGTCTATATCACAGTTTCTTTTCCTAGACAGCCAACAAACAGTGCAGCGCAGTGCTGTCAGTCTCCACACACTCCCAAAAGAGGAACATTTCATGATTCCTCCGTTTAAGAGACAAACGTACCAGCCCAAGCAATAATCACTGAACTGAGTAGAAAGGACTGGCTATTTCCTATCAGAGCTTCCCTGCTTATGAATTATAAACTAAAGCTTAAATTACCTGTACACCTGCAGACTGAGAACTAAAGACATTTTACTCTCTTTCGTAATATGAGTTGTAATAGCAGCAGTGGTAGAAGTATGAGAATTATTGGTGTCGTGTTAGTGTTTGGAGTCCTGGATTTGGCAGTGCTGCGTATTCTACAACATGCAACAGGGCCAGAGACTCTGCCTCASATAACTGGCAGCCAAATATATTCCACTTCAACAGAAGACAGAATTCCTAGACATACTTTTTTTGTCTCAAAGTTTACAATCAGTCTGTTGTCAAGCATAGGAATAATGGAAGATTGCTTCTGTATCGTCATGAAAAAGTTTCGTTTTACTTCTTTCATTAAAAATAAACCCTAAAACTTGCAAATTTCCTAGCAATTTTCCCAACTCAGACTGACAWACACTGAGACATGCAATAACATTTGTCATGGTTTGTTTGTATTATGCATGGCTTCAGGTTGGAAACTCTGCAAGTTTATGGTCTTCATCATTAGCAGGTTCATTTCTTTTATATGTTCGGGCCAAAAGAAAACATTCTGTTTTGATTGTAGGACAATATTTCCACTGCACCACTTAACCRCAGATGAGAACATGCTGCTTTTGTTAGCTTATCCTGACCAAGGATTGATTTTCACTATACTTTGATTAATATGAATTTAACCTAGTTCATCTTGATGCTCTGTCTTGCTTCAGCTGTTCATGGTAACTTTTTCACTTTCATTCTCAAATTAATGTGATGTGGATCCAAGTACTAATCACACCCATCGCTCATGCCTTGCCACTGGCGTTCTTTAACTTACTGTATGGCAAGTGGCTGCATTCCTCAAAGCAATCATGAACTGTCTGCATGGCCATTACTTTGAAAGATAGATATGTAATTTCATTTTAAAAGCCACAAATGATGGTTCAGATGGACGGCACAGAAAAAAAAGAAATATTGAGGAAATGAAGTCTTAGATATGCAGTTCTTCAAGAAGAAAAGATCATTCATGTTCAGGAAATGTGCTTTAGGTGTGTATATTTGTTTGAGCTACAGATAAAAATTCAACAAGGAATCATTTTGTTCAAATTACATGTTCAGTAACTCTGCTTAGACCATTGGTGAACACCTGCAAACAGCTAGCAAAGAAAGGCAAGAATACTCCATATTCRTCTCCTTTTCAGCTGGGAGATAGGAAACAGTGAAGACATTAAGTTAAAATGAAGAATTTCAGAGTAGTTGATAGATTTGATTGCAGGATTCGCCCGTGCAGCTCTGCCCACCTCAGGTTGTTGGGTCTGCAGTGTGGCACTGTTTCCAAAGTGACTGACTTTGTCAAACCTGTCCAGTAAAGGGCTGTTTTCACACAGAAACTTAAAGCACATTTTACATGCTGGCATTAATTGGCTTATGTGAGGGAGAGTGGCAGCCAAATTAAGCTCAGCCTTTGCAAAGCGCGGTGTAGCTGCCAGTCAAGGCAGCTCTTGAGAGGATGAGTGATTGATAAGGCAGAATGGACAAAGGCTGCCCACCAGCTGGGCCTGTACTGAGCAGACGAGGCAAGAGCCATATTGACCCAGACCTTTGAAAAATAGCCCAAGAATGTTTTAAAAGCCTAAATGAATAGATTTGCTAACAGAGAAAGAAGCAAATATTTATTCMTTTATTCTTTTTTTTTTCATTTCTTTTCAGACCACTTAACATACAACCCTTTTTCTGTATACTTTTCATACTGTGGAAAAAAAAATGCAACCATTCACTCTGCTCTGTATGTGTGKGAAAAAAATAACACAAAAATCAGTCTTTTATGTTAATCTTATCCTAAATTATCATGAGCAGCAATCTGCACTTTAMATATCAAAACAGAAATAAATGCACGTCGTCTGGTGGTTGTGGTTTGAAGGGTTCCTAGCAAACAGGATGGGTCACTGAATGGCTGTGAAACAAGCTTTTCTGGTCCAGAGTGGCAGCCTGGGTCCTCCACAGASGTGCAGGATGGGCAGTGCTTTACTGGCTTAACAGATGAAGCTGGAGTTCCTTTAAAGAGACAAGTAAATCCTAAGACCATCTCTTACAGTCCRAGTAGTCAACATAGAAATGAAGGGGAAGGAGTGTTTTCTCCTGGCTCTAAATGACAGCTGTCACATCACCATCACTGCTGTGACCAGATGTGTGATGAGCTTGRGGTCCCCCACCAACCACAGGACTTTGGCAAGCCCAGCAGTACCTCTCCTCATGCCAAGCCCCTGGGGTGTGGGGACAGGAGACCCATATGTGCAGTGCCTGTCGTCTGTGTTGTGGAGTCTACCATCCATGAGCCACTGGGCTTGCCTTGGTGCTCTGGGGAGCTGGTAGCTCATGTCCAAGGAGAAGCTACGTTGCCCCATACCAGTTGACTCTCCAGGAGAAAAGCAGGTGTCATGTGCAGCATGTTTACCCCCGCAGCCTTCTCAGCACGTCAAAGACACAATCTCTTGTCAACACGTATCTCTGTAACCTCTGCTGCACTGCAGGCGGGAACAGCCCACCTCCTGGTTTCCCAATACTTGGTCACATGTAAACTTCCTCACGACCGTGTTGTAGCAAGCATCCCCATCCCATGTCAGCTGGTCTCCATGGAAAAGCAGCCCAAGAATGAGCTCAAATGGAGTAAGGGTGCTTCCCAGTTGTGTCCCCATGTTGTACGTTCAGCAGAGCAGCAGAACATGACCGTCCCTGGAGGACAGTGCTGCTCTTACCTGAGTGTAACCCAAAGGCATCACAGCCCAGATGTTTTAAATGAGGTTCAATTCCTGCGCCGTGGCTTCAAAGGCAAGAAGAGCCTTTGCAAAATGTGGCACCAAAGCACAGCCTGGCTATTTTTACCTCTCTGACTCCATTTATCTTCATGTGTCTTATTGCTATGTGGACAAAATAAAGCAAAACTGTCTTCTTGTAAAGAGGCCAAGCCACTATTCCTGATACCTTACCAGAAGGATCTCCACTGCCAACAGCACTTCTGTGCTAAGTGGCAAGTTCTGAGCTGGCTGCAGTTTAAAGAGTGGATGACTCTGACTCATATGGGAGAGCGGAGCACATCTTAGAAAACTGTGATTAAGTATAAATGAAAACATCCAGGCTGGAATTCTAGGTCTCCTTTTTGCAGTCTTTCTTGTACTTGCAGAACAAGTTCTGTGCTTGAGTTCTAAARTCTGTCAAACTACCAAGATTTGAAATGAGTTAATTATTATTTTTTTTTTTTACATTGTACTTTTGGAGTAACGTATATATATATTTACTATTTGGAAAGATTCAATTGTTTCAGTCATCTCATKTATTGATGTTTAAAATCCCCATCACCAATATGTTCTGAACAAATCCAGCAAGAGTTGGGKTTTTTTTATTTCACTTTATTTTCTTACAATGTAGCATTAATGTTTGTCCTTGCCTGCTTAGTTGAAAAATTCAGGTCAAGTACATAACATTGTCTCATGTATCTAACAGGTAAGCTGCAAAGTGCTGCAGTTCTTTCATCAGTACATGYTGGGCTGCAACTACTTCTGGATGCTCTGCGAGGGCATTTACCTTCACACTTTAATTGTGGTGGCCGTGTTTGCTGAAGAGCAGCGTTTACACTGGTATTACCTCTTGGGCTGGGGTATGTATGTTACAATTCACAGCAATTTGGTCATTTCTTTCAAACATTTGAAATYGTCTAGCATTTGTACTCCTAAATATTGTATTTATACTACTTGATCATAGCCTAAAATTGAGCTCTTAAGTTCTGTGTCTAACACTATTTATCTGGTTGGGACCAGAGACTTTTACAAGTCCACAGGAGTTAGTATCTATTATTTGCTGGATCTTGGGATTTGCTGAAAGAAATATTTAAGTTTTTTCAAGGAGAACTTTGGAAGAGAAGTAACTTTCTATCCAGAAATATCTTTCATCAACAAAACCTTTCTGTTTTTGTCATATTATTTGCAAAAATATTAATCCATCACAGGATCTATAAAAGTATATTTATTCTGGAACAAAGAGGAGGAAAATCAGTATCTCTGCCTCCCAGAATGGAAGAACACAGCAGATATAGAGAGGAACCAGAGCCCTTCTGGGGCTGAATCAAACTATCAGATGCACTTTGGCAGATGTTGTATTTAAGAAGATACCATACCATACCTATAAAAGAGTAGCTCTGCAGTGCTGAATTTCTTACGACAGTGATCTCTAAGGCATTTCAGAGAAACATACAGGTGTCAATTAAGCAAATCCCAACCATCTTCTTGGAGACAGGTTACAAACCCACACACTGTGCCTGCAGACTATAGTTACACCCATGCGTGTTGCGCTTCACTAAGGCTGGTCCATTATTTCCAAATATGCAGTAAGGGAGACTTTGCCTTTTAGGTAGTAGCTGCAGCAAATATCTAGCCTTTGGAAGGTCAGACCCAGCAGAAGGCCAAGTAAATACAATCAGTATATTACTGATTACTGCAAACCCCTTCACATTTAAATCATCGTTGGAAATCCAGGCCACAGCACGTTGACATTAAGTCGTTACTAACGGCAACTTTTTCCAGTGACATTACATGAGTCTCTGGACTCGTTCAAGTTCCTGGTGAGTCTGTCCCTGTATCTCAAAACCTATTTGTGCTGCGAAGCATCAAGTGGTGGCTCTTTATCCACTGTCTCTCTGCACTTATGGGAGTTAACTTGTGTTTGTGTTCCTCTGAAAGCTAGGTCCTTTTTTCTTTTTTTTTTCCAAGATTTTTTTTTTTTTTGAATGAGAAAGGCATTTTTTTCTGAGAAGAGAGGTACGTGTCATTCTCCTAGAATTAAAAGTGTGACATAACTTCATAARTGCAGAAAAGCTTTCTAAGAATTCCAAATTGACTTGATATCCCTACGTTCCTCTGTCAATCCAAATAGCTGAGCCCTCTCTGGAGCAMGAAACCACAGTTACACACAGTGAGTCATGTCCTGTTTTTGAAACGAAAGCCATASCTTAAGGGTAATTTAGAATAGTTCTCTCTAGGTAAAAGTTTTGACACATTTTCATGTTTTGTAGTGCAAGCAATCATGAATTTGTGGCATTCTCTAGCCAATTATTACAAGAAAAATGGTCATAAACATGTCTCTTTCAGGTGCCGTTCAATTTAGGCAGTGAGATTTAATGGAACTGGTATAGCTGGYGTGCAATGAAAGCTTGTGAGAAAGCTGTGTTGTTGCTAGAACAGCACTAGCTTCATGGTAGATAATACAGCAAGTATGTCTGATAAGATCCTGATCAGGATCGGCAGCAGTGCCCTGAAAGTAAACAGTGCAGTGGCTGTGAGAGTATTTTAGCGTGGAAAAGGTCAGTAGAAATGGACACAAGTGGTTGACTAAGACATCTGCAGCCTTTTTAACAGRTGTCTACCACACACACAAAAAAGTGTTCGTTAACAACTCCTTAAATCATTAATAGCAATATGATCTAACTAAGACCATCTGACTATCCCCTCAGCACAAATCATTGTAATTTCACTAATTCCAGAAGTAGAAATCACATGGTCTATCTTTAGGCAGCTGGCTGTATTAAGCAATGGAAAGAGATGCATTTCTCCAAAGGGCAGCTCAGAGCACTCAGAGCRGGCTGTGCTCTGAATTACCATTGAAAGGATCAAAGTAAATGCACAAACACAACATGACTATTATCATTATTCACTTTTATGGCTAATCCCTATGCAAGAATACTTGGATTATTTTACTTGGAAGAATCACTAAYGACATTTTTAAAATAGCTTTATAAGAAAAATAAGAATCTAAAAAAAAAGRATCAAACACTTCCCCAAAAGACTCACATGGCTGAATATAATTTGACATGGACAAACACAAGTATTTCAAACTTGACTCCTTCTCTGGCATGTGCAGCTGTGGATGACCTTTTTCAATCATTACTGTTCCGAWGGCTTAGGAAATCACCCTCAGTTAGGGCAAGGAAATACTATTAAATGTTTGCATCCAGATGCAGTCCATTCAGTTTGGCTACTTCAAGCAGCTTCCATCTAAAAATCAAAAGGGAATTTTTTATTTGAGGAGTGTTGAAACAAAGCACTGTCTAGATTCAAAAGGAAAGGCAATTAAGATTAATTGTGAATTTGTGCCATAGACTGGCATGATTTAAAGGGACATGTCTTACCTCCTCCTGCAGTGGCTGGGTGAAAGCATTTTCACATGGCTCATGCCCCTGATGTGTAGTTGGGATGACTGATGTGATGTATGTTGTGCCTAAGGCTGTTCACTGCCTCTTCAATGAGYGTGTTGGCTGCAACATCTGTTATTTCCAGGTGTTATACAGATTGAGCCTGCAGTCAGCACCTAGCCCACTCTGCTCTGAAAAGGAAGAGCTGAGCCACCATCTCCATTCTTCACAACTGTTTTTGGGGAGTTTTGCCCCATAAGGCACCCAAGACCCAGCTGCCCTTCTTGGAGCCTTGCTTCTCACTGCTACCCTCTTTGGCCCCTGGCAAGGAAGGTCAACAGCTGCAGACTGGCCTGCAGCTGGAAACCTGAGCTCTGGACAGTCATCAGCTTCTTGCCCTGTAACTAACTAATGAAAACTCTCTGTTGCATATTAATCTGTTGAGCCAAATATTCCAGGCTAATGCATTTAACAGAAGACAAAAAAACCCCACACCTTCATGTGGAACACTCTACTTCAATACTACAGGCCAGAGCCCTAAGAGGAAAACATTTTGCTATTACAGAATGACCCTTGAAAAATTGTACTTCCATTTATGTTGTCTGTCAGCAAAACTGTCTCAGAGTCTCTGCAAATCAAAGGGTTTTCTCAAGTTGTCAGTCCCATTAGCTCCCCCCAAGATCAGAAGCTACACACCTTCTGCTGATTTTTTTTTCTGCTGTGCACCATCACCCTAAAAAGGCATTCTGCAACCACAAGCCAAGGAATCACAAGGGAGAAGATGATCTGTGTGCTCTCCATATCTTCACCATCATCCCAAGCTAAATTGTAGTAAGAACTTCTTTTGGCAGTAGAGTAGGAAGCTATTGAGTAAGGATAACGGGAGGCAGAAGTGCTCTATTTACACACTTCTTTTGACCTTATTCTCACTCTAGTTTTAGTTGGCCTGTGCCCAGAGGTAAGAATCCCTGAGAACTTGGCAAATAATCCTCCTTCTCTTTTAAAAGTGTTTTTGAAATTGCCAACACCCAAGAAAACAGGGAACCACATTCCTCCCTTGTGACTCAAGGATCATCAGGATAGTTACATTTTTATTGATAGCTGTGAAGTATCYACAGCTCAGATCAAGCATGCATGGTTTATGGGGAGCAGGCAGCAGTTGTACCAAATGTGTCCATGGAGCAGTCTGCRAAGGGCAGTGTTACATATGCCCGCAGCCCTGCTCTTGGTATGCACAAGGTTGTACAAAGTGGCGTATTTTAGGACAGGCACCTTTATTCCAGCTTTGTAGCCTATTGCAAAGGGAGGCAACGTTCAAACAAGTAGAAGGAAGCAGGGCAGGAGAGGAGCTGCCTGCCATGCTTAGCACCAGGGTGAGATGCACGGCCAGGGCAGGAGATGTGGGCTCAGCGCGCACGGGCAGGCCCGGGTGGACACAGGGGACCAGTGGGAATCACAGGGAGCAGACATCCCGAATCCCGTTCCCATGCACAGCCTGGATCCACCCGTTTTCTGGGATTACAGGTTTTTTTCATGATTTCACATATATATATGTTTTAAAGCAAAGGGGACTTACTGGTGTGTACAGCACATAGAATTCAAGCCAAAAAGATTCCAAGACTTAATTATGCTTTTAATAATTTCAGGTTTCCCTTTAGTGCCAGCATCTATTCATGCTGTTGCAAGAGCCAAATACTTCAATGACAAGTGAGTAGTATGTCAGTTACTTAGTAACTCAGCTTTAGCTGTGTAACACAATTCATTTGAATTAATGGTATATTTTTAATGTTGCATTTCCCCTACAGCTGCTGGATGAGTGTTGACACTCACTTACTCTATATTGTTCATGGACCTGTGATGGCAGCTTTATTGGTAAGAATATTATTTTCTATYAACAGCTCAATAATTACTTTAGAARTGCTGGTAACYTGCATAGAAYAGAAGTCTATAAATTTTAAGTATTCTGGTAGAAACTGAAAAGTAGCTGATGATTTTTTCTGTTGCAAAGGACATRCATGTTAAGAGAACAGACTCTTAACACTTTTCAAAAATCAGACCTRTAAAGGGATCTCCCAGTAAGGAATGAGATATTGAGGCAAAGAGAATSACTAGCTGTTTTTGGAAACCGCAGCTCCGTGATAACTTATTTGTAACAAGCACTGGATGARTGACTGTGAATGAATGCCAGCTGCTCAGCACTGGTTTTACTGGTCTCCACACTATATGGTCCAAAGGTAGTTAGCTAAACTAGGCCAGGAAAGAGTCTGGACTGGGATGTCCTCGGAAGAAGTGACATAGGACAAGGCACAAGTTCCTAATGTGCATATACAGCATGTTATGTGCCAGCAGTGCCCTGTTTAGTGCAGTGCAGCTGACCTGTTTGAAACATGCAGAGAGGTTTCTGTTACATGCGTGCAATAATGAATGAATGGTGAACACATGGAACATCTCTAAATAACGGAACAACCCTCCYCGTAGATATCTGGAAAATAGGAAAATGAGCCCTTTCTTGAGAAGCAGTTTTGCATGTCAGCAATACTCAGAAGCAGAAACCTCTCCCCATGTTCACAGTCTGTGTTCTTTAAGAATTACGTTTATTATGGGTTATTGGTTCACAGTGGATTGCTTCTGCCGTCRCAGTACTGGTTCTAGGGATGGTCATTCCACCTGCTGCATGTGGTCATCACCCTGGACTGATGCTCCAGGTTTGTGCATCTTAGCCACAAAGAAAACAAAGCAGTCTGTATTTTATGGAAAAAGAACAATCTTTAATTGTTTTTAAAACAAAGTTTTAGAATTTCTGACTTGTGCTTATGCCATTTGCAGGCAAATTTTTCTTGTGAAAATGGAAAGCAGACTGCTACCTAAATGATTTGCTACAAAAACTCCATAGTTGCAGACTGACTCAGAAGATCTAAAGACTTTTACCTTTGCAAAGTCTTTTTCCAACTTCATAATTATCTCAAAAAATTCTGAAAGTGAAGGTTAAGCTGTGTGAGTGAAGTCAGAGAAGGATGGAGAATAAGTTTTAGATTTAATGCTGAGTGGGACCTCAGAAGTCATTTATTATTCTTTTTTTTTTTTTTCCAAGTAGAGCGTGAATGTTAAATATTTCAAAGATTTCTCAATGGCAAAGAATTTATGAAATGGTTTATTAAAGGTTACTGCTTCATGGTTTATTGTTCTGAAAGGTCCAGATGAAGCTTCTTGTGTATTTACGGAATATTGRCTATTAAAATAACTGCCAGTTATGCAGTAAGAGAATACTTATTTTAAAATACTATATGAAAAAAAAATCCTTTAAAATTCAGAAGCATATGTGCAGGTATTGCTGTAACAGAGTGGAAAAAAAATGATCTGAGTACTCTGGAGGCTGGGACAGACTGGGATATCTATGATATCCAGCTGGTGCCCTGTGGAATTGTTTTCATCAGCAATGAAACTGGGTTCCAGCTTGTTCCTGTCCCAGGCTCCCAGCCTGTCGTGTGAGGACCTGTCGGTGAAGCCAGAGTCAAGAGTGGGTTTTCATATACCGAGCATCTGCAGCTGAACCCAACTTTCCAGAAATGCCACAGGAAATAAGCTAGTCAGATGTAACTAACCAAAAGAGTCAAAACTTTGTGAAAAGTTCAGTCTTTCTGCCATTAGCCTGTAATTTTAGCTTTAACCCGTGAAGGAAATACCATGGGCTTTATGTGGTAAGGATGACCCTAGAATTTTCTCAAGAGTTTGAATATTGACCTGTATATGCCGTGCCCAAGTTCCTTGGAGAAGGCATATGGCCACATACATCCTATATGCCCCGAGACACAGTGAGGACTTGTTCTAGCAGCCTATAGCTCTCAATGGAGAATGAAGCAAGACAGCTAAATCACCTTCAGAGTCAGGAGAGACAGTCAGSCCTGAGGGTAGATCATCTGCTCTGTATTAGACTTTGGAATAGAAGGGCAGTGAATTGTGCCCTGGAAGTCTCACATTTGACCACAGCAGTGTCAGAATAACTCAGTGCTTTCTAGMAGGGAGCCCAGCTTGTCTGACATTCGTTCAGGCAGGTCCTGTGGGACACAGGTAGAGCTACGTAACGCCCACTGTCCTAAGACAGTCAAGGTTGCTCTCCAATGCCAGACCCTCAAGGAGCTGCCCCTCATGAGTTCAATGAAGCTGGAATACTTTTCTGTCATTTCTATGCACTATGTTTTTATTTTGAATGCCTGCTTAATCTGAATGCTTTGCCAATAAGTTCTGTGCTTTTGCAGGTCAATTTTTTCTTTTTGCTYAACATTGTCCGAGTTTTGGTGACAAAGCTAAGAGATACTCACCGTGCTGAGTCCAACATGTATATGAAAGCTGTCAGAGCCACTTTAATCCTGGTGCCCTTACTRGGAATTCAGTTTGTTATTATCCCCTGGAGGCCAGAAAACCGACTTGCTGGAGAAATATACGATTACGTCATGCATATATTAATGCATTACCAGGTATGTCATATAATAGCAGGCTAAACTTGTACTGAGTACTTGTATTAGGTTAATATAGCCAAAGATGCTGTTGCCAACTGTTTTGCCATGAAAATGAGTGTGATTTTGGTTTTGTATTCCTTTCCCAATCACTTTTACGTTATTGGATTATCTTCCTCAGCAAAAGTAGTCTTGTTGAATAAACAACAATCACAAGATAGAGGAAACAATGAAAAATGCAGCAAAAATCRTCAGATAGCACTATTTCTAAATTAAATAGCGAAACCTGAGATTMGAGAAGGCTTTACATAATATTCAAAGCATTATTCTTGCCAGAGCATTCGAATTGACTGAAGCTGTTGCCATGAGGTTAATATTAAAATTAGTTGTGTATGAAAAGTGTTGCATGGAGGGAATGCTAAATGAAGACAGTGMAACTTCATTTACAAGTTAGAATTCTAGCATTTAGCAGTTTAAATTAGAACTATTTTATATTTTCTCTTTTTGACGCTAAATGATTTTAAATGTCTGATTATCTGGTTTACTGGCAGCAATATATTCAGGCCAACATTTAGTAGGCAGGGCAGATTCTGAATGCGACCGTGAGTAGTGAGYGTCATATGCAGGCACAGTGACGCGCTTCTTAGTTTCTTTAATGCAGAAATTTGAGAAATTGTTTTAATGCAGTAAGTGAACAGCTATAAAAAATCAGTGATGCTTCTTTCCTTAAGTGATAAGCTCTCTTTATGGAAGCTATTCATTCTGTCATCTTCTSCTGTATTTTCTGCCTATATTTTTTTCTGCAGTAAATCCCACTTTCCCCTCCAAAAATGTGGATGCGTATGCCATGTTGTGCATAGAATGATTGAAGTAAGAAGCCTCTCTATTTTTGCACTTTATGGCATCTTTATTTTGCAGTCCTTAAAGTAACGACAGTCTGTTTCTTCCACTGCTGCCTGTACCGCTGTGTTGTCACTTCAAGGATCTCAGGAATGTTCTCTAGGGATGTATCCAAACATGSTTTTCTGGTGTCAAGGTGCTTACACTTTAGTGATTTAGGATAAGATGGAGTGTTAAAATAGTCTTTTTACACTGAAAACAAATCCAATTCCTGCAAGGTTGTCAGAGAACTGCAAAAAGTATTAATTAACTGCCCTAGTTGTTATCACTATACAAGAGAAAGTAGCCAGGCTGGGACCAAAAGGGAACCAGCAATAGAAGGAAAGCACTATGAAAATGAGCAGTAACAAGGGATGGGATTAGATGAGAGAGGGATCTAAGGAGACCAAGCTCCGTCTCCTGTGGGCTCCTTCTGCTCTGCTCCCAGTCATGGAAGCAGTGTGTCCCGGGCCTGGTGTCCTCACGGTGCCCAGCCGCTGCTCCTCGAGGGCCATTCTGGCGGGGGTGCCCGCGCTGGGGACCGCGGTGCAGACGCAGAGGCACCGCGCAGCCCTGCCCTGGCGAACGCCGTGGCACGGGGCTGGCGCAGCGTTGCTCTAGGGCAGACCAAGCTCCTGTTACTCGAGTGCAGCCCAAGCTCCTCAGCTTACAGCRGAGCCCTGAGAAACTCAGGAAAATTATCTCAGCGTGCTACCTGCCAGCGGGTAAAACTGGTCTTTCGTGAGAGTCGTGCAGTTCACCCACTGTCTGTAACTAATGGTCACTCCTCCTTTTCTTCTTAAAGAAGATTTTTTAAATTGTATTCTGAAATAAACCGGCTTATTCTCGTCCCAAACTTTTCTTCTGTGCATGTTTAAAACAGCCAGCTGTGTTATCCTTCCGGTAGTGCTCGTTTTCTTCTATGAGTGATTGTGTAATTAGCAGGTACTGCATTAGCGTGTGCAATGGCGATGTTCCTCCCCGGCTCCTTTGCCCTCGTAACTGCAGCGCAGCCTCCTCTCCATAACGAGCAGCAGTCGCTTAATCTCTGCATCCAGCCGTGTGTGTCAGTCATTTACAAGCAGACATTATGTGTGTAATTAGGGTATTTCTTCATGTTCTTCATGTGGTTAATGTAGCACATTCATCTTTGAAGTGGTTCAACAACGATTTTTTTCTATACCTTTCCTTGAACAGAAAGAGGCAGTTTTCCAGCAGTATGTTCCTGCTTTAAGTGACCACAATGATTTGATATATTAGCCATGCACACAACAGAGGTACAAACCAGCACTGTGGTCTATTATAGTAATCAAATGATTGAAGACAGTGAATGAGAGAGAATTTGCTCCCAGATGAAAATGTGCRCTAGTATTTCCTTTAGAGAGTGGTATTCTCAGCTGAAAAAAATAACAAATTCAGTGGGACACTGCCTGATAGGCTTCCTCTGCTAAAGTCAATTTGGCATGGCAGAAGCCAGCTTGGCTTTGAATTGCTCTGCCCTCTTTGCGATATTACCCTCAGTGCTCACCATTTTAGACAGAAGGGKTTTTTTTGTCAAATATGGCTATATAAGCAATTCACAAAGGCCTCACTTTTATCTGCTTATTCTACATAGACCTGATTCACCTTAATAGGTACACTGACTGGATCTGTAATAAGTTATAAAAATTGAAGACTCACTTTGCACTCCCAATATGGGTGCATGTTCTTTTTCCACCCTGCCCATCAGCCCTGGTGTGAACTGCAGAAGCAGAGATTTGTTAGCTCCCCTCACCATCCCTGGCATGAGTTCTTCAGGCTCAGATTTCATTGAAATGAAGATTACATGAGGCGAAAGAATGATACTTCTACCCTGAAGTGGAATAACTTGTGCACAGAGTGAGTTGCTTCCTGAGGGTTGGTGAACATGCAGCTAGCTAATGAAACAGAGAGAGTGACTAAAGCGGGCACCATAAAGCAAACATTTGCATTACAGAACAGCAAGTGATTTGCAGATTTTCTCTGGAGGACCTGACTTTCAAAAGCCCTTTAGATGATGCTGGAAGGTTGTCAAGGATGCACTTTTGTTCAGGGTGTAAAACATTGCTGCATAGGATTCACTGTCTCTTTGCACACCTCCCACACAACATCAGATTCACTTCAAAGCCTGCAACGTCTACTGTAGTGCCCTGCAAAACCAAAATGGCACAACTAGGTTGCCTCCCATGAAGGAATGGAACAGCAGCGGCCGTGTGTTGTGTGCAACAGTGTTAACTAGGGCAAAGGCTGGGACCGTATAGCTTCTCCTTCATAAGCACATGCAGGATCCATGTTGCTTTTCWGGAAATCTGAGGTAGAAGAAACTCAAATGAGATATCAGAAACCTATCTACGTTTTTGTTATCTGCATTGGGAAACCCTATTTATTTATTAATTTATTAATTTATTTATTTTGTATTTATTTTTATTAACTTTTTAAATAAAAAAAAAGCCAAACTATTGGAACATCCTTTCCATCGTTCAGGACACATATATTGTAAGAGAGTGAAAACCGAATCAAAGACCTGTCAAACAAAGAATGTCCTTGGACCAATACAGGCATTTAAATGCAAAAGCACACTGTCTGGTCAATAAGGCACATGAAGTTCTCAGAGCTGCAGACTCTGGACAGCCCCTAGGACATGATTCAGTAGAAAGCCATGTTCATCTGGTCTTCACAAAGCTCCAGAAATAATGAATTCCAAAAGGCCTTAGTCTCAAAGTTAAAAGTATTCCTCATATCTGCCTTCAGTCCCACTGTTATTGTTATCCTACTGTCTGCAGCCAATATATCACAGGTCAGTTTAACAACTCCACACAGTGGCAGAGAGATATAATTGACCTAGACAGCCCATCTTTGGCAAGGATTGCACCCTGTGCAAAAAACAGCAGCAACTAAAGGGGAAAAAAAAGGAAGACTTATGTAGAAGAAAATGTAAGAACTACCCTGTGGGGTGCCATGAAAAAATTAATCCATATTCAGTCTCTCGTATATTTTGATATTTTGTAATATCAGTGCTTCCCCAGTCCTCTAGTCAGGAAGAGACAAAACTAATATCTGCTACTGCTATTAGCTGCYTCTGCAGCTGAAGGTACACACAAGACTGAGCTATGGGAAGAATGTTACGTATAAAGCAGAAAAAAAATAGAAATAGAAAGAGAAATACAAGGTCTTGTTCATGTAGCAGCATTTTTGCACTGTGATTGAAAGCATGTGGGATATTACTATAAAGGCATCATACAGGTGAACAGGCATGAAGGATCTGGCAGGGCCAAAGATGCACCTTGTTTAGTGATACGTATTTTACCAAACCCAGTGAGATTGCAATTCTCAATCAAGATAATGATCCTGAAGCCTTGATATATGAGCTAAAATTCAGACAACATGCAGAACCATTTTAATATTTAATTAAAAACAACAARTAGTTTATCAATTTATATCAATTTTATATATTATATATTTATTTTATATATGTGAGATATATATATATGTATCTTTTTTCTATATATATTATTATAGATCTTCCAAGAGGCCAAGGGAGAAGAAGGACTTTGTGCTCAGGTTGTTCTTTCTGTCAGGGCATTGAGCTGTCCCTATGGAGCTATAGAAATGAGATGCCCACAATGATGTGTTGGGGGTTCCAGGACATAGTGCCAACCCCCACAATTGTCAGGGAGCGATGGGCGTGGCCTGTTGTTCTCTGTATGGCTRCAAGAGGGGCACATTCAGTTCTCTAACACTTCATTCACACAATGTTGTAACCTCGTACTACAGATTTTCCGTTTGTCTCTTTTCCYCTCTTATATTTTTAGCCTTTCAGAGGACACTTGGGTTTTGAGCTAGTTTCTTCACTACTTCTTCCTGCTTGTCCATCTTACGTAGGCTATTATATAAAAAGTACTAAAGTAAATATATAACTTTAAAACGGAAAACTGTTCCCAAATTGTAGAACAGAACAGAGTCCTGGTCACCATCTACATAAAGAATTTTATTCTGTTGAACTAATAGACTTATTGTGAGCTAGAATTAGGAGTAAAATTGTGAGACATTTCATATCCATATAGGAAAGAGAAAAGAGACAAAATAGGGGAATAACCTTTAATGTTGGAAATAGGACAGGCAAGAAATAGAAAGGATAACATGTAAATAGCTCTGAGTGTGCTCAAGTTTACATATATCAGGAAGTCTACCAGAGAGGTCCAACACAGTGTGTGGCTGTTTTGRAGGTTTCCCTCGCCCTGGAAAACAGGTTCGGGAACAAACACAAATCATTTCAGCTGGCAGATCCCAGGGGGCTGCAGGTCTTGGGAGAAGAGTGGGGAGCTGAATGTGGGGCAAAAAGGAGAAAATAATTCCTGCAGCCAGCAGAGACATACCTCATCCACAGCCTCAGAARAATGAGGAACCCGATCTGTTCTCAGCAGAAGAGATAGATCGGGCATCACCATGTCTTCCTCTTCAGCACTGTTATCRGAAGATGGCTGGGGAAAAAAGAAATAGAAAACACTTAAGGAAACTACCCACTGCAAGAAAAGCAAAGAAGTAGAGCAGCTGTAGGATGCAATAGAGGTCTGCAGATACCATACAGTTGTTCAGATTCAGTTTCTGCCATAATATGACCTCCAGTTTTCAAATTCTAGCTAAACTCTCCAGTTAAAGAATAGACTTACGAAAAAGGTTCCTCTACTTCTTCCTCTCTGTCTACTGTCTTGCATCATGTGGATCATCCATAGGTGGTTTCCAATCCCAGAGGATCTAATCCCATCTCATTTCCCATCGTGGCTGACTACTGGCGTTATAAACACTTACAATTTAGCAAAATGGTGAAAGCCCTGATGTGACTGTGTRCCATACAGTTCAACAGCACATGTTTTGCAAGGCTCTGTGCAAATTAATGCAGCACGTAGTAATAAGGAGTGTTCCATATAAGCCAGAGTGATGTACAATATTTGCTTCCCCTGGATAAATTTGAAGTTAGGTGTCTGTGGTCTACAAAAGAGCTGCTTTAGAGACATAAGGTTTTGAAGAACTTCATGATGTTTTCAGACCAGAATTTGTTGATGAATTATTGCATATTATGAAATGGGATTTGCGAGATTTCTGAGATATTCATATTTTATTCCAAAATTGTGAGCATTCCTTTTCTCACTCTATCTATCCTGTCTCCTCCTCCCTAGACTTGTTTTTCTATGTTCATATTTTAAGTCATGTCAAATTGCCCATTTTCTTAAAAGCAAATTTACTACAGCACAGTATTTGCCTACGTTCAAGTGGTTAACATGTCTTCAAGCCAGCCTCTATGTGTTTCTAATATATAAGCATTTGGTAAAAAGGCATTATCACTTAACATATATTTGTGGTCCAAAATATACACTTGAGAGACCAAGACCTGTTTTAGAAAGTGTTAGCTACATGTTGGCTTGTAATCAGTTAAATGAGGGCTTATGAAAAAGACCCAGCTGTAAGACTTTTCAGAGTAGCCCTTGGGAATGTAAGCTGCTATAYTGCAGTATTTCACTCAACTTCATGAACTGCCATAAGTTGAGTTTATTATAAGTACTTTAAGCAATTTTAAATGAGTGAATTTGGCATCCAGTGTTGTTATGTAATGCTATTTTAATGAGAGCTAATATTATTTAGGACATGGGCAAATTTAATTGCATGTTCTGAATGGCAGGCTTTGTATATGAGAAATTTTTGTCGTATTAATTTTGTACTTCCTACTTCCTCACCTCATGCTCTTGGTATGGCCCCATTTAATCTTGTAGACATAGTGAGATGCTATCTGAGCTATGGTTACACCATTTACATTGATTTTGAGCAGTTTAGGACTAAGCTTGGACYTTCAGTCTTTTTTTAGCACACCTCCCTTCTTAACTGCTACTTTTTTTTTAACATTTCCCATTACTAATACCTCTTTTTACATCCACCCCACCCAACCCAGTGCACCCCAAGCAAGTTCTCTTATCCTAACAGGCACTTCAATTTAAGAGCTTTCCAAGACCTTTGATTTTCCTTGGCTAACTTGGGCTGGGTAACTGCACCCTGATGAGTAAGTGAGATCATCTATGCCTCTGCTCTTCTTGACTCTCAGAAAAATCAGTGTCAGTGGGACAGCAAAATATCTTAATTTCCCTCCTGTAACTCACTGTTGTATAAAAACAACCTTACATTCAAAATGGATGATTTAGAAATGCTGGTAATACAAAAGAAAATGGTAAAAAGTAAAAAGGCAGAAGTCAATACAATAATATAACTGTAAACAGGGGGAGGTTAGAAAAAATACCTGAGTTGGGGAAGAAGTGGACTAATGTCTTTATCCTATCTCTCTCAAGTCTAAGCTTCCAGTTAGGGCAGTAACGGTGATGCATACTAAAATTTGTATTTTTCTTCCTCTTAGGGCTTGCTTGTTGCAACTATATTCTGCTTCTTCAATGGTGAGGTAAGCATGCACAATACAGGGAACGGTCGGAAACAGTCACCTGGTTGTTCATTAGTAGAGAAAAGCAGCCTGGCCAGCTGCAAACTTCAAGACAGCACAAAGCCTTTGTTTTAGTCTGTCCACACAAGCAGTACCGTGCACTTCTSAAAGCTCCATACAGAGCCTGACCTGAGCCTCTCTGAGGGGGTGACTGAGGAGTGTAATCCTTACGAAGCAGATCACGAGTGAGGTACTGTCAAGGGATCCTCATCCCCACCCTGCACAATTTCATCTAAAATAGAGGTCAAGGTAAAGAAGAAAAGCAATCGTCTACTTCATCTGCCTTTCCTACTATTTAACTTTACCTCTTGCCCCAGGGTAGCTAGATGAATGACGTGAAATGATTGCAGTGTCCTGARAGAAGCAGCAGGGCCCTTTGAGAGGGGTGGCCTGGACAACCAGCATGCTGGGTTAAGCCCAAAGAGCAGAAAGAGAGCCCATCACCAGCAATGCCCTCAGATCAGAGAGGCCTCAGGGAGTGCAATTGCTTTCACTCCTTCACGGAGTAGCACTGGCTTTTCTAAGGTCTGTGTTTCTCAAACAGTAACTGAGAAATCAAAGCCCTTGAGTGCAAGCTGTCTCCCATTCTCTTACAGCTGGGTTAATGTTTTATACTCTTACAGCTTGTTTTAGGTCCACTTCACTGCTTTTTCTTGTTTTAATAAAAATGGCTATTTAGAGCATGTCAAGAGCCATTTAAATTCCTGCAGCAAGTAATTTTCCAAAGACAGTTAGCAGCAAAATGTTTTTAAATACATTGGGAGCTTTTAACTATAGCAAAATGAAATACCACATACCTTCCTAGCAAATCTAGAAAGCACTTTAAGAAGTTAATTTTCAGTATAGTGCAGATGAATTAGATACACATATTCCTTTATCAGAGCAGGATTTGTGATGCCAGCATTCAGTATGTCACCCTAAAGAGATATCCGTTCTTATATTTATCCCTGTACATTATTAGCAAATAACAAACTCCCAGTAAATATGTGGGCACACTGCTTTTTTGTAGTGACTTAAAGTGAGCTACCTTATTCATAAGGTGCTACTGACTGATTTGCTGTTTTTCAAGACGACACAGTGCATTACATTCCGCTTCCACATCTGCTTCCACATCCTTTGCTTTTGGCTTGCTTTCCAAGTAAAGGTATGGAGAAATGCAATACTACAAAAGACTGGATGCCTGCCACTGTAATTCTGTATCATGGCTTTTCAGGAGATATGAGAGAGAGTAGCAAACCATGAGCAGTTAATGACACCAAAGCCAAAATGAAATGATAGCCTCAAATATTACACTGCAGAGTATAACTCTTTGGTTCCAGAGCCAGGTCCAATTAGATAAGGCTCCAGAGATRTACAGCTCTGTATTCACGCCACATTTCTGCCGCTGAGATCTGCAGGCTCCTACYATGTTTCTCCTTATGCCTTACTCATCACTTACTGACTCAGTCCATCCTCCATACTCATCAAATATGGAGAGTAAAGGGTTATGATTCTCTCTAGTAGGGAAGGATTGGCATGCAGAAAGAGGAAACCAGCCAGGAAATGTCTGAAACATTCTCTCTCTGTAGAAAAAAAATGCATAGCAATGTACAGGCAGTGTTCCTGCATGTCGTCRCTTGCCTCAAAATAATGTGTTGCCCCCAAATCCTAGTCCTGAACATTGACTTCTTTCCCCTTTGTTCCCCCAGTATCACGTGAAAAATATTGTAGGTTAGTTTTTGCAGAACATATTTGTTTAGTGTTTTATAGCTTCAGGGTAAAAGATCAGTTGTTCTGTAATTCTCCAGCTATGATGAGAACATATGGATCTGTGTCTAGACTAAAGGCTGTAGCAATGCTAAAAGTAGGAAGAAAAAGAAAAAAAAAMCAGCAAGAAAACACACAGAAAATGTAAAACTTCTTAAAGGCTGCTTGATTTTTATATATATGATTCAGCAGATAGCTCTAATTCTAAAGTACTATTATCAGTGCTGAAGTCTCAAAAACATATCCAGCTTTACATTTCCACTAATACAATTTTCAAGGTACCCAATAATGATGCCAATATCGTAACCAAATGTATCAACTGAAAATTGGATGCTCGGGTATGAATGAATTTACCTATTGGATTAATTAATCTATAGTGTGCTAGGCAGAAAAAAAAGCCACGTTTCAGAAATGAAAATGAGTCTAAAATAATCACAACTTTCTTTTACTCATGAAGTATTTGGTTACATTTATTTTAGAATGCAAAAGGAAATATGCCACGATCATATATGATACTCAAATTGCTCCTGTAAGTCATCACATGGATACTTCAGGTAGTTACAGACTGCCTGAAGGACTAATGAATCCCTCATGGATTGACAGATCAGAAATATCCATCAGCACCAGCTACTAGGAACAAACAGCAGTTGAGATTCAGATTCTCCAGTCATTCCTAGTGTGATTCTTGTTGGTGGCTCAGGTGCCTTTCTCCATTACTCCATGCACCAGAAAAGGGAAGCTTTTTTGGTTTTTCCCACTAGGGTGGGGGAGACCCAAGATGACACCTCTGTCACACAGGCTCAAGACAATCTATGGGTACTTGCCTCAGCGTTTGACCAATAAAAATAACAAGCATAACTGGACTGAACCAGCTGTGATTTGCTCTACCAGAAAAGAGAATGAAAGAAGTATAACCTCTGTCTTCAAAGTGTCTTTTTTTTCTTGTATATGCACAAGTGGCAGGTATATAAGGCATAGAAGCTATTAGGGAGTAGCAACAGACTGGCACCAGAATGTCATTAGGAACTGAAGAGTGAGAAAGGGGCTGTGTTCATCCCCACCCCCATGCACTGATTTGAATTAGGTTGTCCAAGAAAATTAAGCTAATTTCTCAGGACTTCTGCTGGATGTCTATATCTATGAATAGATATAGACCATAGATATAGACATTCAGCAGAAGTCCATCTATGAATAGATATAGACCAAAGCTATGAGTCATCTTCAGTCATATGATATGGAATGTGCCAGCTGCTGTGCCTGTCCACCGCCAGGGCCATAGAGAATGGGAAAATTCAGTGTGGGGTAAGATGATTAGTTTTAGTAACACAGGAGGCTGCATATTCAGTGACTTATTTTTACTACTGGCATWTTTAACTTCAAAGCTGAAATACATAAAGTCTATCCAGAGCAAACAATGCTATATTCAGTACCACCTGGCAGTGTTTTCTATCAGTGTTCACAGCCAGCTACAGCTACCTCACCTACCTCACTTTAGCACCACAACAAACCCATCTGCAGAAAGAAATGCCAAAATACTGAGTAAGAAGCTCTCTGCATTAATATAGGAAAACATAGAAATAATGGCTTTTTTTAGTACTTTTTAAATGATGAATTTTCTCATTCATTTTCATATAAAATCTCAGAGTCAAGTAGCACTGTAGTTTCTCCATCCAGTAAAAATAGCATTGCACAGATGATATAGGGTCTTTGCAATTGTCTGCTCGCCAGACCATATTTCCAGTCCTGAGATTTCTTCTAGACTGGAAGGCTGGCCAGCAAAATGGAAAGTCTAGGGGGAAAAAAAAAGTCATATATCCTGTATGCCAAAGAGGCATGAGTATATAACAGAGAACAGAAAACACTTCAAGGGCTTGGAGAGCAGAGTAAACAAACTTAGGCTCTTCTTTTCTGTAGGCTTTATTTTCATCCTCCTGCCATGGCAGAGAGCAGCCTGCCTAACCCCAGGTTGTTAATACATCATGGCTGTGCATGTGATTTTCAATAAATGCTGCTTACACATTTAAAACCTAGTTTTAGTTGGCACTGAATTACGATCATCTGAGATCCTTGGAGTTAGCACAGAAATATAGATTAACACGTTGTTTTATTCCTGCTCAGCAGCTTGTATTAGCCATTACCCGTTTGTGGTCAGATTCTTCTTGTAAAGTCCAGCAGTTCGATGGAGAACAACAACACAGCTGCTTTGACCTCGTGCTCTCGCCATCCATGGAGCCTTTTAAATCTGGCRACTGGCATTTCTAATCGTAGACTGAAGTGGAAAGGTTATGCCTGTTCTCTCCCAAACCATGTATAAACATCACTGTTGTCTGAGAATAGATCYGTGAACTTTTTCCTGCAGCTTTTCCATAGCAGCATGAGACACCCATTGSCCCCTCTTCAGTTGTCCCTGCTATCCCCAGGCTCTCCCCATGTGAGAGTAATCAAAGCCTTCACAGAGACTTTGAGGTCTGTGCTGGGTTTGAAGAAAGAKCAGGCTGGGAAGGGAACAGAGGGGATATAAGAACATCTTCTTAACACCTTTACTGAAGGCTCCAGGATTAATCTGAAAGGATCAATTCCTGTGAAATACAAACACATTCAGYACTAGCCTTAGGACAACAGTGCTCCTGGTTAGAGACGCTCATAGACCACTGCTGCAGCACGAGAGCAGTGGCTCCCGGCGGGCAGAGCCAGCGTGCAGACCTCAGACTCCTGTACTACCCCTTTCTGTCAGGTCCATTGGGAACTGCTGCCCCAGAATGATATCAGGGAAATTCCCTGACTTAATGCTTGTGAAGATTGCTTGTTCCAGGTCCTTCTTATAGATTTGTGAGTGACAAAGCTACAACATTCATGTTGAACACTGTCATGTAAAAAAATTTTTAAAAAATAAAAAAATTACTAAAATCCATACAGGATGTACCTTATGTGTCAGTAATTCTTTCTTACTAATACATTTTGGCAATGTTGTAACATGAAACATCCCCACATGAGGCCTTTTAGCTTTGAATCTCGACATTAGCATAGTAAACTTCTTCATAGCTGCATTTATTAATGTTCCATTGTAACCATATGCCTTTTCTGTTCTTGATGTCTAGGTTACTTACATTCACCTTTTGACTTTTCCTTATCTGCCATGAGAAGGTGAATAGCAATACATTCTTCTGAATGAAAAGAACTCTAACTACATTGCCTTGAGAAAACGATAGCCAAAAAAAAAGAACAGCTAGTATTGAAAATTGGGCATGGACATAGTTTTCAGTGAGTTTTAAATGACCAGTGCAGCAAATGACTGTTTAGTCAGAGAAGTAGTCATCCTGCAGTCAGTGCAACTGCTTGCATGAGTACAGATTTATAGTATCAGTCCTCATATCTTGGCTTGCTCCTTGGCATGGAAGTAAAAAGCTTAAGCAAATGAAATATCCCTTCTTRGCGTGCTGCATAGTCCCACTGCACACTCAGTGTGCACCTCAGATTTATAGCAGTTCCTTAGGAAGCCTTGTCCTTAGGTGACATGAAACAGCTTTCTTGCAGGCAGCTGTGGGTGGTGGCATTTTACTATATACATATTAATAGAGGGATGAGAATTGTGGAGCCATGAGAAATATTGAACTCATTCAAATTCTTCTGCCTGAAATCAAAGATGCCTTTCTGCGTGAAGCTTAGAGTGGTTGYTGAGCAAACTGTCTGACCAAAAAATGACATACAACATCAGCCTCAGGAGGCTTATTGTAACTCCAGGATGCTCCTGTAGGTCCCAGCACCTCACCTGCTTCTCCCTTCCTCTGGTGGGAGTAATTTATAGCAGATTATTATGGCAAACTACTCCTGTACTTATATTTTCTTGGCTAGCATGGCTAAATTGAAGGAGAGGAGCCAGGGTTTGCCCACCCCCTGCTCACATCTCAACACATCCTTTGGGGCAGAGCAAGCAGGTTCCAGCACGCCTGAATGTGCAGCCTGAGAAGGGGCACTTATTCTCCACACAACTTGTCATAAATCATAATCTAGCTCTAAATAAAACATCATGCTTAATATACATGCTAAGTGAAAGATGCCTTCCCAGAAGATGAATRTCCAAAGCTTGAAATTCTCTGCTATGCAGAGGGCTGTGACCAAGGCTAACTTTTTGCCAGCACAGAACTAACAAAACCTGTTCATAAATGACCAGAGCCCAATCCCTGTTMATCTATACAAATCCTCCAAATCTTTCTTTGCACAAATGTACAAATGTATTCCTGGCAAGCTTATGGAATGTACTTGTATTCTGCCATTCATGGCTAGTTTTACTCAAGGTTGAATTTCTTCAAGACAGAGGTTCATGATTAGCCATTCCAGAGGCAAGGCTGCAGCATCAGTTCAGATTTAACCCCCAACCCTCCTTCCTTCTCACACTTCCAAAGCAGCATCCTACTACATTTCTGTACATGAGTCTGTTCCCATTTACCTTCTATGGGAATAGCTAGCCTATATGCTCTCTTTGCAGGCATCAACAGCTGCAGAAAATCTGGTTTCTGCCGTAGAGTAGATAGGAGGAAACCTGGAGGGAACCTAGAGCAGAGAGCTGAGCAGAATAACTGCACTACTGGGAGCTGAGGGGAAAGGRGAGCAGAGAGGGAACTGGTCCTGCTGCCTGCAGCCAATGGCTTAGCAAAGGACAGTCGAGGTGTCACTGTGGCAAACAGAACTGGCTTCACTGCAGCTTTAGCACTTGCAATTTCACCTCGCCCTAATTATGCATTTCTTTAATAGGTACAAGGAGCTTTGAAAAGACAATGGACACAGTATAAAACGCAGTGGGGCCAAAGGCGCCGAGAGCACTGCTCCACACGCTCTACCTCCTACACGGCAACATCCATCACAGAGGTCCCCGTTTACTTGTACCATCATGATTCCAACAACGAACAGCTGAATGGAAGATACATAGAGGACTCTGAACTCGTTGCATTAAAATCTGGAGAGACRTCTGCCTAGCTCAACAGCAACCATTGCAACCTCATCATTTCACATTCTGCTTGTGAACAAAGTGGAACAAAGCGTGGAAATCAAGCCATGGTGCRAGAGGGCATGGCTAGGTGACAAGACCCATTATATTCAAACCGTATCAGCCTTTTCCAGGGATGACACAGAGACAGTGGGATGCGAAGGTGTGAAGAGCAGTCCAACCTACTCGACATGCAGGGACTCAACATGGAACTGCTCACCAAGCTGCATAGTTTCCACGCTTCCTGGTACCAGCCATATGAAGTGACAGGGCAACAGTACTACCTGTTTCAGATGACCCATAGTAAATAGGAAAGAAAGAACCAGTACATGATGTTTTGAAACTTTTAGCATTTTTTGCTTTATTTACTTTTCTTCAACCTGAGATTTTGAACTATCAACTTTCACAAGGAGTAACTGGCTTGGAATCCTTTCCTTTTCCTCTCTTGAGGAGCTTGATGCCATCTTAAATTTTTTTTGTACCTTATAAGACCAAAAAAAAGAAACACTCTAAATTATTCAAATATTGATCATTTCCAAAGGATATCCAAAATATTACCATCCCATGAGCAGATGCGTAGCACAAAAGAAGATAAATTAATCTTATAACAAATTCTCAATCATCATTACAGAAACATAGCAGTTCTTTAAACCACTTCACAAAATTCCAGAAGACATTTCAAAATAGTTTTTATTTAGCATTTGGTAGTTCCTTAGAAGTATTTATTTATGGGTAAAACTGTCAACCTGCGCAGATAGTTCATCATTAAGGCACAATTCTCTCACCCCAAATGAATACTGAAATTTGATTGGAAATTATGATTATTAAATAGTCATTCAGAGATGAATGCCTCATGAGTTCTTGCCTCTAATAAAATTTTAGCCATAGCAGTAATGAATCCCAGGTGAAAAATAAGAAACTAAAGTCACAATAGAAGAAATATCTGCTTTTAGAATCTGAGTGCTGCTGAGAGTTCCTAGATGAAGAAAATATGTGAGTGTCATGAGGCAAACATGGCAAATGTATATTTTTGCAAGTAATAAGATCCCTTTATTCAAAGCATCGTTCATCTCTGCATGATTGCAGAGGCAGAAATAGAGTCGGGGAGAAGTTGATTTTTAGTTAGAAGTTATATTGCCATTACACAAGTTCTGAAAATCTCTAAAAGACTAGATGAATGTCCCACATAAAGCAAAACATTAAGCATCTACAAGCAGAAAGACTAGTGCCAAGGAAGCTTTAAATATCTGTGACTGCTAGAGAATTCTGTTCATAAAACTTCTGTTGAATATGTCATTCTTTACCACATCTTTCTGAAAAACTTCCCTTACAGATTTTCTACTCCTTTGACATTGCTTTATACAAGCATGAGATATTTCAAATGTCAAAGCAGGCATCACAGCCTTGCCTTTGAAGGAAGCTGGAAAGTTATCCATCCCTCTCTGTTTTCCTTGCTCATCCACTYATATCTGATGTTTCAACCCCAGCACAACAGGGAAATATAGTGACAGGAGAAGGCAGCTGCTACATAGCAGCCCTGTACTGGGAGCTGTTAAAATACCAACCTACATGGCAGGTGAATAAGAGGAGAAGGAAGGAAGAGGAAACTTAGCTGTTAAGCTGTAATTCAATTAACACGGGAATTCTTTCACAGGTGTAAGCTTTCCCCTCCTTCCTTCCCTTGTTGAGATTCCATTCATACTGTTTTTCTCCTTAGAGCTGCATAATGYACTTAAATAAGTTAAAATAGTATTAAATTCACATTTTGTCATTTAATAGCAAAAGAGAAAATAAAATCTGAAATAAAATGCTTAAGCAAAATTTAAATTTTAAGATCACAGATAGAGGCCATAATCCTGCTGGTCATGCTCTGTCAAAGAMGGGTTGCAGGATAGACTTTATATTCCGCAGCATAAATTGCTAAGTAAATCCTATCATAAATCTTCAACTTCCATTAAAATTTTCCAGCAAATACCTGTTGACATAAATGAGTGTCAGACAACTCTTTCCAGTGTTAGGTACAAATTCTGCAATAGAGCCTGGTGTAGACTTTGAAAGCCAAAGACAATTTCATCCTTAGTGATTTGGAACCAATTTTAAATACTCTGTTCAACTGGGCTTAGTTTTTCCTTTACTGCCACAATTAAACCCTGCAGTTTACTGGTCATCAATAAAWTGTAAATGATGTGGTGTACATGTCTACCTACATGAGGCATCACCTAMCCGGAGAAGTCCTCCAAGCTCTAAGTGAGGGAAAGGTGCAGCCCAAGGCCTGCATGCCCCTCCAGGTAGAGGAGGCCGTGCCTCATGACAAGGGCAGTCATGCTGCAGATGCACTCACCTTGCTGCTGCTCCTCACCAAAGTCTTCATCCCGTCTTGGAGAGGGAGCTGCCAATGCTGCGACAATCGAACAAGAGTCCAGGAACAAGAGGGATCTGCCCACCAGCAGTGCCACTCACAGCATGATCAACCTAGTGGAATATTTACAAGAAAACACARCCCTGGGTACTCATTCGAACCACATGCTTATTTTTCAGACTTCAGGCTATACAAMGGCAGTTATTTTTTCACACAACAGTATTTTGCATATTATTATTTCTATTTTTGCCGGTGAACAACAGAAAATKGAAGACTTGGTAGCTAAAGACAGTRMGACAGCTCTACCATGAATGCTGTGTTTCTGGATAACTTGGAGGCACGCTGTGCTTTCCAGAAGGCATTCRTACCTTCTAAAGACACAAACGGGCTGATTGTAAAAGAAATGTGCATAATACAGAATGTTTAATAATCATCATGTACATATAAGTACAGGTTGTTTTACAGTCTATTATGTTCCTGTGGATGTACAAAATTGAAATGCTTTGCCATTATCATGGTTGTTTTCTTCATTCACTAGTCTTTATGGTTTTTTGTTCTGTTCAAGAGAATGTGCTGAAATGCCAAGTTCAGGAGCTGGRTTTGGGGATCTTGGTTTGAGCTTCAGGTGACAGAAACACTGCACTGCTTGTGGCACTTTCTGTGGCAGCTTTGATTTCTGTTCATAGCCACTAAAAGAACCCCATGCTGAATTCCTCACTAGTGTTGTTTGCAGAAAAGACTGCAGTTTTAGAGCTGYTTGGTAATCTCTGATGAAAATATTTTTCCAATGGAAAATGTTATTTTTTTCTTCATATCAAAATGGTTTGAAAAGTTGTCATTGCCCACATGAGGCAAATTGTGCGCCTGTGCTTTATAAATAGCACCCTACATCAATGACAGTAATACTGAGAATGCTGCTATGACCTGAATAATTACAATGTCTTGGCATTAGAAAATTTGCCCCTAGTACCTATCACAAGAAAAGCAGGTTGGTCGTTTCCATTCATTAGAAATGTACAATTCAGGTACCAGTGTATCAAAAAGCGGGAAAAGAGCATTTTTCAAGGAAATAAACCCTACATTAACCAACTCTGTTGTATCTACACCRCAGCTAACACACAAAAACCCAGTTTAGTGAACATTGGCTCTGGCAGGAGGGGTTTTGTCTCTTTSTTTGAACTAGTGACTTTGTCAGAAAGGCTCTGGCTGTTCTTTTTTGTCAAGTATGGAAACTCGGCACAAATGAAAAGACTTGTGACACAGGTGCTGAAATTAAATCTTGTGGTTTCTTTTTCATTTAATTTACTTAATAAATATGTTTTAGCTGAAATMAAATARCAACAAAAGCAGAACAAACTATTTTCTCCATATTAAAATTCTTAACAATAATACTACCCTTTTTAAAAATCTGCCAGCATTTCCATTACAAAATGTTCTGTGTTTGTAATATAGCAGCATAACTTCRTTTTGGGATAAAAGCAACCATGCAAATGTGGGCAATTCTTGTTCCCTTTCATGAAGCCTGCTCCATCCATCCTTTGCCAATCTTAACAAACAAAATCCAAGCCAGTTTTTCAAAGATAGAATCCTAAACATTAAAGGTGTGAAGGGGTCTGCATTTCCAGTGCTTGAATACTACAAGGCAGATGTGTCTTCATGAAACTAAATATGCACATATTTTTGATTATTCCTCACTCATAGAAGTATTTGTAACCTTAAACTTATTTGCATGGAGATAATAATTGACAAGAAGGGGAGGATGTTCTCTCTACCCTGCCTAGGACCCTGCTCTGTCTGCTGCCCAGCAGCGAGGAGGATTGCACAGGGCACCTTCCCATCGCAGTCCCAGGAATGCAACACCCATTTCAGAGGCACTTGGCAAAATGAAAGCATGAATCTCACACAGCCAATGTCAGCAACGCTCAGGGTGGGAAAGTCAGACCTCAGATAACGTGCCACCTCCAGAAGGAGGCATGCAAGTCCCTAGGTGACTCTGACATTGTGTGGTGCTGGAGTTTTTTTGGACAACTCTTGTTCTTTAGCAGCGGTAGTAATTAAAGTATTTTAAAGATTCATTTAAAGTCATCCCTTTTTCATGAGCTCCAGATGTTCCTGTGCAGCACATTATTTTGCAGGTACTTCCAAATGAATCCTAGATCTACGTTTAGGTAGCACTTTGGTTGAGTGCTCAGAGAAAAAAATACCTTTTTTAAGTATTTCTCAAAGTTTCAAATGTAGATCAGTGTGTTCCTCTCAGTCTGAGAAAGAGCAGCTGTTTATAGTTCTGGATGTTTTAAATTAAGTGGTGAGAAGGCAATCAGTATTGAGGATGTTATTTTGCTGCAAGAAAAGAAAGCAACAAGGCAAAGTGTAGTTACAGAGTTARGAGGGAATCCTGCAATTCTCCCTGGCAATGGTTACGTCCTTGGCTGGGATACTTCATCCAGCTTGACTGTTCTTCCTCCCAAAGAAGAGGACAAAGCACGAAGAGCCCAGGGGACAGCAGGGAGACCAAACTCAGCTCTGGAATACAGGATTTATAAGGAAAAAGAGTGAAAGAGACAGAATTGTTTAGCCTGAGAGGGGGAAAAAAGGCAAAAATAAAATAAAATAAAATAAAATAAAATAAAATAAAATAAAATAAAATAAAATAAAATAAAATAAAATAAAATAAAATAAAATAAAATAAAATATTGTAACATGCTTCATGAATGGGAATGACAGGCATGGAAAAAGTACAAAAATTAACAAACTTAAAATGTTGCAGGAAGGGTTTAGGTTGGACGGTAAGAACAATATATCAACAGTCAGGACAGAGCTATGAATCTTCTAGCTGGAACTTCAAGATTAGTGTTGGGGATSATTTCTGCTTATCTGCAGAGGGAATGTACAGGTGACCTGCAAAGCACCTGTTGAAAGCTCCTTTTTTTCCTATGATTTCATAGGAGCTGTGGTGGGCACTTTGGAGCCGGACGGTCTGTAACACATACATCATCTGGGAGCACAGAATCAATGTTTGAGATTTCCCTCATAATCCAATTACAAGTTCTCTCAAGGCAATAAAATAAAAAAAAAATTAAAAATTTATCAGACAGCTACAAGAGTTTTAAGAATCTGTTTCCTTTTCTCTCATTATATGTAAATGTAAGAAGTGAGTACAACAGGTTACTGTGCATGGTGTGTTAGATAGTGTGACTAGACGTCACCTCCCCCTTACTAAGGTCCAGTGCTCTTAGTTTGCACARACACTTTCAAGTTCACAGCTCCTTCACTCCTCTGTCTTCATCATTTCTCTGCACCACAGCAATGCCCCTGCAAGAAGGGTTCACTCTTCGATCCCTGCATTTCCATGAGGAACATTTCTCCTTTTCAGGTTGCATCTTCTGCTGTTATGCTGTTAGTTCAGAATTTACTTGCTGTGTTTCAGACTGGAAAGTGTGTGGTTTAGGTCAAATCACTTCAKGGAATTGAGACACTTGGCTCATGTTATTTTAAAAAGTTGTAAATGAGAGATGTGTATTTAAAACTAAATTAAGGATCAATTTTTGAGTGTACAGACCAGTTATCTTTAGAAGTAGAATGAATAATGTCGGCTCTGCCATTGTATCACAATTAAATCCTGTTGAATGTAACCTAAAAGAAAAATACTGAAAAACTCTTGAAAAGCTGAACATTATATAAAGGGCACCAAAAAAAAAAAGCTAAATATCTTCTGAAAAGTCTATAAAAGGCATATATATTTACTATGATCTTATATAAATTATATATGAAAGAAYTCTTGTTCAGCTGGAGTGTGACTAAAGTGCACTCACCTTCAATCCTGAGTGGGAGGTTCCATGGCTTGGAGGAGGTATGGAGCCTCCTGAAACTACTTTCATATTTCCCCAGGGTAATTTTGGGGAGCCCTGTGCTGAGTGCAGGCCATCAGGTCRCTGCTCTGCCCAGTCCTGCTCCAGTTGGGAATAAAGGACCAAGATTGTGAACTCCCCTGCCAGGACAGCACCGCTGAGCTGCTGAAAGGGCTCAGTGGGAGTGCGGTAGAAATATTTTTTGCCCAGCTTTGTGTCTGATCTCCAATGAGTAACCTCCTTTTTATCACTRGCATAAAAACGTGAAAAAAAATCCTGGCCTGAAATCAAACAGCTCCTCAATATCAAAAGCCTCTGTGACTAAGGGCAGAATTTATCTCTGCGTGGTTTAGAGATTATCTAAATACCTAGCAACATTGACAACGCTTGGCAAAATATGGTCTCACCTGAACCTTTAACATAAAAAATTGAAATTTATCAGCATTACACTACTTACAGACTGTTTATGGTAATAAGATGCTATTTTTCATATTCCCCTGCTTTTTGTTGCTAGATATCCTTGCTCACCATTTGCAGCATGTGTGTGTGTTTTCGATATGGTTGACAGAATTCATAAATTGCACGACTATCAATATATGTTTGTCAATGTCATATTTATAAGTAGAGATTAACAGTTGGTTTACACTAAGCACTTGACAAGTAACACCATCTGGAATATCAAATTAAAATGAACAAAAAGACCTTCCCCAGGTCCTGATGACTATGTAGAGAGCCCTATGAAGTAGTTTGTGATATCGTCCCTGTCTCCCAGCTATTACTTTAGATTTGAAYAGACGAGGCCAGTGTGTGTCAGAGCACGGGCCCGTGCTCCTTAGGGAAAGGAGATGAACAGCTCCTCTCTACAGCCATGGCAAGGGGATGAGCATCAACCCGTGTCTGTGCGTGGGTGTGTGCAAGCACATGTGTGTTTGTAGCTAATGAGTGCTATGTGTAAATAGCATATAAATAACGATGAATAAATAACATCGTGATTAATGTTCCTTCTGAGAAGGACCTGSCAGTGAGAGTTCTGTGCAAAGTTAGGCAATCTGAAGAAAAATAAGAAAAATATCTTCTGGCTTTAGAGAAAGCATTGCCAGTGCTGGCTTCCATAGGGGAGAACAGAGAATATCTGCCTGTGGTGAGCGCAGCTCGAGGAGCTGTGAGAGCACACGCTTTTGTTGCAAGTTATTGTGCAGGCAAATCTATCAAGTTCAAGCCCAGGAGAAATGAGCAGGACATAGCTGGAGAAAAGTTCTCCTTATTGAGTTATGTTGACATAGCTGAAGAAAAGCTTTATTTGTTGAGTTATGCTATATTACAGGATTTTTATTTTATGAGCTCTTGCAAATGTTTAATTCCCAAGGACTTAGCCATTATTCTCACAACTGGCTATCCAGCAACTGAAGGGAGGTACCCTCTGGCATATGCTGTAGCTTTAAGCTGGCAACAATTAATAACAGTCACAAGAATTTTTGTATGAGTACTTCCAAGACAAAAAGCAAACACAGTCCATGTTGCAGCCTTCGTTTCTGAAAGGAGGGGGTTTGCATCTTGTACTTCTCTAAAATTTCTCCCTGACAAAAGTTTCTTTGGGAAGGCAGAATTAGTAAGGATGTGGAAGGGTAATCAATCAGTGCAGATCCATCAGCACCTACACAATTGTTAATACCTACAAGGTGAACTGTCTGTCATGACTAATCAGCTTGGGAAAAAAGGCCAAAAGAGAAGGAGACGCTTCCCTTTTCTAGCTATAGGTCGGGTAGGATTAACAGTAYAACAGAATAACACTATATGGACACTCAAAATCTCCAACATAGCATGGTAGATCAGTTGCTAACAATGTGTATAGGCAAAAAAAAATGCAATCAGAAAAAAGAAAAAATGTTAAACATATTTAAATATTAAACTTGAGCATATTAAACATGCTTATCACAYGCCATTTTTGCAAATTAGCCGTAGACCTCAGAAATCAAAACATGTATAATAATAAAACAAAATCTGAACTATTTTAAATGATTCCTTATTCATATAAAAACATTTACTAGAATTTTTCATCTGGAGGTTCTATCAAGATAAAATTTCATTCTGTGTTCATGACAGGGAAGTTTTATGCAATCAGATTTTGTAGCATTATGCACAAAATATATGGTCTACAAAACTGAAAAGATTTTAAAAAAAAACCTTTGTTGTTAGTAAACACAAAAGCATGCCCGAAATTCATTGTTTATGACTGCTATGAAAGAAAACATATCTTAATTGAATTATCTCGTTGTTTTCATATAACACAGAAAAAATTTGTCTACTTTAATATTTACTGCTTAAGACTTTAAGMCTTAAAAAACCCTGATAGTTTTCTATACTAGGAAGTGCATATTTCTGAATATAAACTATCGGTTCTTCTGGATTGTGCATTGTAGATGGACTGAAACTTGATGCGAATAATTCACCAGTAGATATAGAAAATCGTTTTATGAAGAAACACTGTCTGAAGATCTAAGTGAAATCTTGACCTTATCGAAATTGAAAGAGCTGCTGGAGTTCTGTGAAAATCAGAATTTTGCTCTTTACAGCTCCCATTTTGCAAACCTGAATGTCTGCAAACACCTCGGAGGGGAGATGCTTGGTGGGGCCCCTCACAACACCCACATCACCCCCAGAGACCGATGAGCGGGTGCTGCCGTCCTCCTCCCAATATCTGAGGAAGCAGCACGGAGGTTTTGCTGTGCTCTGATAAGAGTTTCAATCACTGAAGATACAGGAAGACCTAGCCCTGTTTGAGGTTTGATACCCTGGTCTGCTCTAGTAGATCTAGGCATCAAGGGATGCCAGATCCAGGGTAATCTGGCTGTTTTATGTCAGTCTGTAGCCCCATCTTAAGTGTTGCACAAGAGTGTTTTAGATGCCTTCTTTTTCTTTCTTTCTTTCCCTCCTTTTGATGTAGAACAGAGTGCTTGAGATATTCTGGATTTGTGAGAGGATTCTATTTTTCCAGTTAAAGTCTGGCTCAATTTAAAACCTACTCCACCCAGGCTTTTGTACACTTCTATTTCCAGGTGTCTTTCTGAGGTTCTTCCAGATGTGGGGCACTAGTGACTCTCACTCTTGAGCATGAAAGCATTTTGTAAGAACACAGAGCACCAAAATACTTTGTTCAAGTGGATATCACAATAATAGGCAAGGGATAGTTTATGTTCAGACCATTCTGCAGAGATGGGCAGAATCTGCATGAAGTTTCTACATGACAGTTTTAATGAGAGGCTAGTTCTTCAAAGACATTTTGCTGCTCTGAATTCCTTCACTCAAGGACTAGGTCAACCTTAGAAAACAGTCACACTGTCCCTGCTAGATCAAATATCAGCTCTCCTATTCCTCCATTTTCACAATCCCGTGTGACACATCCACGAGAAAGATTATCAGTATTTTGTCAGTGTATCTCCAAAGCAAGACCCCAGGCCTTAACAATATACTAGTAAGGGACTGAATACAAGCAAGTCTCAGCTTAAAGTAAACCACCACAGACACAGCAGGATAGATTCATACCAGATCCTTCTCTTTTTCGTGACTACAGCTCTTGTCTTCTGCCCCAAACAGTTGCATCACTTTTTCTTAAAGCCCAAGCTGTTCCCTATTGTGAAAGCCTTGGAAGCCATGAAAAATTCCCACTAGATCATGCTGGAAAGACTCATCATGTTGCCTTTCCCACACGTAGGCACATTCTGCTTCTCATTCCAAGAGCTGCTTTGTCATTCACTGATAAAAAAGAATGTCAATAAAAGTTCTACCAAATATTCATCATCTTTCTTTAGTTTTGGGCTCCCTCTCCACCACTGGTRTATTAGCTGTTCGTAATTCAGAATAGACAGAGTCCAAGGGTGGTTTGCCTGTGCATTTCTATTTTCTCAAAACCAAGCTGTTTTGGATGTAACACCTTGGAAAATATATTTGAAATCAACAGAGGTTTGCTATTTTTATTGCATTTGAAAATAACACAGTTTATTGGATTCCTTGGGAAACRAGTTTGGGTAAATAGAAAAGCCAAGTTTCGGTGTGGTCAAATTAGAAGCAGCTGAAATATTAAAACCTGATTTCCAAAATGGAAATTACAATAAACAGAATACAATGTTAACATTGGTTCTAAGAAGTAACTGGGATTAAAGAGGAGCCATGGTGGAACACAGTGGTAGTACAGAAATGTTCAGGTTGTGTTTTTTGTAGGGAACTCAAAATACCAAAATCACACCAGAACTAGGTTTTGGACACATTCTCACAGCATTGTTGCTTAATGGACATCTCCATCTTTCAAAAAATTGGAATTATCTTCCTAACCACTGCCACAACTGCCTCTGTCAAAACRTGGTTTGAAAGTGGCAGGATTTCTCAAGAGCTCTTGAACAAATACTGTCACCTCGCTTCCCCGGCTCTGCGCCAAGATGGTGTTCTTACTGGCTTCATTCTCTTCAGGGCAGTGAAAGAAGGTGTGGGTAACAAATGAATTGTCTTTTCCTRTCGACTAGGTTCTGGTTTCAGGTCCTAACAGCCCTCAGAGAATTTTGATTTTTCGKTTTTTTCCTTCCTTGGTGATTGTTCCGGTATTTTTTGGTTCTGACGCAAAATGAAAAAGAAAACCTAATMCCTCGCAGCCCAAACCATGCAGATTAGGATTACAATATGACAAAGAAAGACCAACAGCTGGAGGGGTACATCCAATTTCTGTGTGCTGTGAGGAGTTTCTGCTGCCACCAGCTCAAAGACCCTCTACTCCAAGTGATGCCAGAGCATGATCTCTGCAAGGATGTTTTTCACCCCATTAATTACATCATCACGAACTACATATAGATAGAAACTTTCTTCTACAAGCACCTTTGCTCACTGTAAAATGTGTGATATGGGAAAGCACCTGGTATGAGCAGCAGTGTGCCAGTTTCTTTGTGTAACTTCCTCTCATGTGCTTGGCAGGGACTCCTATGAGGAGCATCACTACCGCTTTACCACGCAATGCAGAGACTTTCGTATCCATCCCGGAAATCTAGTCCATTGGGGAGCTGGGCAGGATGATCTCTAAGAGGTCCCTTCCAACCTCAACCATTCTGCCATTCTGTGACTCTAAGCCTGAGAAAATTCAACCGAGCTAGTCAGAGATGAGAGATTTTGAAGGTCATAGTTCAATTTTCTGACAACCTCACTGCAATTGGACATACAGGAATTAATGCTCATTTGAATTTACTTATCTTTAAAATCTTATAGATTTGAGTATATGAAAATGGTACTGTCTAAATTTGTGTTAATCTGTTTTTATTTTTAGTCAGAAGTATCTGTAAATAATCCAGAAAACACTTCAATACATCCAAACTTCTTCAATGGTGTTATTCCTTCTGCCTCTCATCTAACTGCACAGTTTCTCTCGCTTCTACTGGTGATGTTAGAACTGGAACTATGAAATTTGCGTTACCTCTCCCAAAAATGATGGATACCGTGTAGTTTATTGTGCGTTATTATCCTTCAGATTCCTTCTGGGCTGAGATTCCAGGAATCAGAGGATCTATTATGATTATTTGTTTTTTAAATATTTTCTTTGGTAAGAGATCTTACACAGTGTCTAGAAATACTGTTGCCTGGGCACAGTAAGTCCAAAGCAAAATGATAGTCTGCCTCTCAGAAGAGTGAAGGTTTTGCTCTCAGAGCCTGTATTTTCACTCACTCTACTACAATACAGCACTGCAATGACAGCAAGCCCTAGGGTAAGGGGGAAATGCATGGATACTGGGCACTTTTGGGAAAGAGTGCTGGAAATCCAGTCTGCAAAACACAGGAGCAATATAAAGCAAGAAAACTGACAGATTTCCTTGCAATTATGCGTATATTTACGTATAAATGTGTGTCTGTAATGCCACTTTGGACAAATATCATCCAAGCCCTGTGTACACTATTGCATCCACACAGTGGTTGGCTTGGCTAAAATTACATTTTGAGGTATTTTTCATTAAAAATAACTGCCTGGCCACCTTCCAGGTACCCTTATGTTTTTTTCCTCCCTTTTGGGGCTGGTCATAACTAGTTTGCACCTCGGCTTCARGGAGCTCCTGGCCCTGGAGCCGGAGGGAGGAGAGTCTTGTTCCCAGCCTGCTCTGCACCCCACACTGGAGCTGGCGGCTTCCCCACTGACCCGATGTGGTCTATGGAAGTGCCAGCTGCACTTAACACTTCATTAACAAATTCCATTTCCTCTTTAAGGAAACATTTTCWTTTCTAAGACCTGTCACTTTTTAATTAAGTCTTCTGTCATTTCTTTTTACCATGTCCCAGTCAGGGAAGTATAGCCTTAAACGAATGCAATTGCCTGGTATTTTTGTGTTAGGGCTCCAGGGATATTGATATATTAATTCTAATGTACACTAATATTTTCCACCCCCTTCTTTGTCCAGACTCCTTATCAAGCGAGAACAGTTATTAATGAGACTAAACCTAATTTTTGAAAGTACCTTATGTACCTCTCTTCCATCTGCCAACCTAACAGTCTTTTCTACACGGTCCAGGATGAATTGTAATATTTTGACTCCTTTCCCTAAAAAGAAATAAATACATATATATTAAAAATCCTTTGATTATGTTTTTGGTTCTATCAGTCWAAACAATTGCAACTGTCAGTCTCTGCAAAATATCACTCAGAAATAAGGAAATGTTGTTTTCTTTGTAATAGTAAGGCACTAGGGAGTAGAGTGGTCAGTAGGGGAAAGGGAAAATTTTATGCCGCTGAACAGGTAGGTTTCTGACTGCATGGGAGGATGCAACAGTGTTTGTGGTTAGCTGCTGGACCATTGAGGGCTTTGACCCCATTATGTAACATTTCTGGTTGCAGTCAGGCACAAGTACCAGTAATAGAGAGAGCAGGGGAGTAAAACCTGTATTGCAGTTTTTGCAAGGAAATAAAAACACACACAAAAAAATAAAGTCTTCTATTTCATGGGAACAGCCTCAAAGCAGCAAGTCAGCAGAGCAGGAAGCAGACATTTTCTRAAACAATCTGGAAAAAGATTGTTCATAGAAAAGAAACCCACTTCAAACATCTGAAGAGTCACATTGCTTCCAAACCTTCTTCCCTTCGTCCACACCCACCTGGGCTTTTGGAGACAGATTTATTTGCCTGGTCTCCTATTCCTAATGAGCCGACCAAAGAAATGGCATGTGAATATTCCACACATTGGAGATGTTTAGATGAGGAGCCAAACTTTACAGCTGTATTGCAATTTGCTGAGTACAGTTTGTAAAAAAGAGGCTTGGACACCCGCACTGCCCTTGAGAGGAAAGCCATGGCTGTCAGGAGAACACATAGCTACATCAAGCCAGAGCAGAACACACAGATTCTCACTCCAGCATACACTGGAGCAGGGAGYAGCATGTGTGGAAAGGTGGCAAAACCTGCTGTCCCGTGCTGTCCTGCTTGATGCAATTCACAGCAGACAGCTAGAAGGAGCTAGTTTTGAGCTGGCCCAAGAGCTGGAAACACACCCAGTCGCAGGCACCAACACCATTCACCTGCCTGCGGGCGCCCGCAGGGGTGCCGCACCGTGACACAGGCACGTGGCAGAACACCCAGCTGTGTGTGCCCCTGGCTCTGGTCCCCAGCGCTTGCRGCAGCTTGGCAGCTGCTTGCGAGGGCTCAGGTGAGAAGTGCAGGGCGATGGTGCAGMTGCAGGCTCTGGCTCTGCCCTGCTGTGCCCTTCCTGGGCTGTAAGGCTTCCTGTGCTGCCAGGATCAGTTCAGTCCTTTCCCTAGAGTCTCTGGAGCCATCCAAAAGGAGGAAGTCTCAGCTGGAAGATAGGAAGTGTTTAAGTACCCAAGAAAAAGTKCTCAAGGTTTAAAGAAACAAATAACAGAAGTAATGAGCTTTCTGCATGAATACTTAATATATCAAATCCCATTCTGCTATAGCAGCTCTATTTAGTATGAAAAATATCTAACAGCTGAGATCTGAATGGAGATAACAGACACCTCTGAGATGCAATATTCCCATAGGATCCCAAGGGTTTTCCTTGAAATCTCCAGAGATCTCTCGGATACACCTAGGACGTACATCTCCTCACAGACTTGACAGGGTATTTGGAACCACTTACACAGAGCACTCCTTATRTCACAGTGTGAGTAGGGAAACAGATGGGTGAGATGATCGCACTGTCGGTACAGCTTTCCGTTTCAGACACAAGAACACCCACATGTGGATGCTGCTGCAGAATACACTACTTTGATTTCAACAGAACAGGTTCCTGTCTGCTTTGCTGTCCATGTACTGTTCTTTTATCAAAGAGAAACTGCACCTCTGCACCACATTTTTTTTTTCTGAGGCTTTAAACCATTACTTCAATAGCTCAATTATTCTTAAGAAGTTGTAATTTTTTTCCCCTGCCTTTAAGGTAAATGAGAAAATAAGTCCTCATGACGAACAGAATAAATGTAGACGACTAGACAAAGAAAAATGCTTACTTTCTGAGGTTTCTTTTCACCAGAAGCAGTAGATACATCATTCTTAAGCAAGGAGGGACACCCCTGCTTCTTTTGGTGGCCCCTGCTAAAATCGGTGTCCTCCCCTTGCCACATCTGCCTCACGTCCCTCAGCCCCTTTGCCATGGGTTAGCTGTAAGRGAGGCTAATTCATCCCACCCCTTCGTGGTCTTCCTGATCCCACAGCCTCCTGCACCGGCTCCTTCCTGGAGCTCTGCATAAAGTGCCCCCTTGTTCCAAACACATTTCCAATTAGTTTCCTCAAGTGCCTCCTATTTCTGGCATAGCTGAGGAGYAGAATTAGCCTTGGCCGCTGCCTCCAGGACTTTGCAGCCTCAGGCATCTCCTCCATCCCCTGCTCTGTTGCAGAGCCCCAGCCCTGGCTGCCAGGCAGGAGCCCCATGTCCCCACTTGGCGACAGCCGGGATGGCCACTCCAGCTCTCCCAGGGGCCTTCCCAGCTCCACCATGTTAGCACCAAAGAGGAGCAATGGAGCCAGCACCCGGCTCCCTGCACGTCTTTCACCAAGGGCAAACATGTGCTAAACCCTCATAACTCAGCCTTTTAAACCGCTTTCTTCTTCTTATTCTGTCTTCAGCTTCTTATGCCACAYCTCATTTTAGTCCTATTTTTTTATAACTTACTAAGAAAATGTATCTTCTGGTGCATACGTGAGTAGTACACGACACTGCCATAAAGAGCTTTAATAGCTATTCCGTGACCAACAGGATAAACAAACACAGAAGGACAATTTAAGGACAAGTTATGAGTTATGAAGCTTGGTACGCTCGATACGCTTCACGAAAGTTACTGAGATTGGGGAAAGTTTACTKTCTTTGGATCATGTATAGATAAACTTGATGACAAGGTGAAGGAAAAATGTTTCTGTTTTCTGACACCACAGTCAGCCAAGCGGACAGGCCCTGAGGACAGAGACTCTGTAACTGCAGAGTTTCATTGCTTTTGGATTGTATAAAGCAAAAAACAGCTCCGCAATTTTCCACTGCCTTCAAGGAATTGACAGGCAGAATGTTGCAACTTTAATTAATGGGGCAAAGGGAGAAACTGTCAGTTTTGTCTCCGAGAAATTTTCCCAAGTGGACTGTGTTACTCAATCAGTGAGGAATATTACTGCAGACAGTGGTACAAAGTGCTGATATATTTGCCAGCTCTGATCATGTCAGATGTCTCCAGCAACAAACAGCACAACTGGACACCTTCCAGCTTCCTGAGTGCTTAAACCATGTGAAGACAGTTGCCTTGATGCTGCAAGASTTTTTCTAGCTACGAGGAAAAACAACACAGTTACCACCTTTAAGCTAAATAAATTTAAGGAGAGAGATCATCAGAAGACCATGAGCAACTGATATAACTTGCTGCAACTTGTAACACTCAACTTACTTCCTACTGATCCTTCAGTCTGATATCTGGATTCAGTGCCTTGAGGACATTCTGGCACTCTAGCTCACAAATAATGTTAAGGGATACTTTCCTCCTTTTTTGTGAAGATAATGCAGAAGATTTCACTCCCAGGAAAGCTATTCCAGCCATCTGGCTCTCTGTCTTCTATTTCAACTCTAGTCCCTCTACACAGGGACCTTTTTCATGTGAACCTCATGTTAATCAGCAGAGACAGCCTGGTACCTCTGAAGGGCAGCTCAGAAACCACGTAAGGCAGTAAGCAACCACTTAGAAGCAACCAGTGCAAAATGTGAGGCTTGGTGATGCAGCTGTAAGGCAGAGTGTCTGAGTACAGCAAAATTCCTCAGAGCTTCGGTCTCTCATGTACTGCATTAACTCGCAGTAGGAATTCAGGAAGGGCAGCAGTAGGGCTAAGGCAGAAATGAGAGGCAATGGAAAAAAAGGAACAAATCTATCTGTGCAATGATTTTTATTTTCTTTACCTAAGAATGGTAACTAAAAAAACCACAACTCTATCTAAAAGATTTTTTTTTAATTTGGACACCAAACCAGTTCCTTTCAGTTCTATTTTTGATATGGACAAAGTCACAATTTTAAAAACTCCTCTGGTTATACAAAGAAGGCTCTAATTTAAAACTAATTGAAATCCCAGAGTCACAGAATGTTTGAGGTTGGAARGGCCCYCTAGAGACCATCTAGTCCAACCCCCYGCTCCAGCAGGGACCCCTAGAGCACGGGGCATAGCGAACATTAGTTTTGTATAGATAAGCAAGTCATTAAGCATTCATTTAATCTTTAGGAACCCAAATATTTCGTTGAAGTGAAGCTTTAATTATTATGTTTCAAACTTCATTGATTGTATTACAAAAATATTCTGCTCGTCCCTGTCTAGAAATKAATGGAAGAAACAGATCTTGTCCAACTCCTAAAGTCTCTGTTTAGTTTGAGGAGGGMCCAAGTTCTTGCTGACTTCACAGTGAACTAATATTTAGATATGTAGCATGGCTTTTAGGATATGGTCCATTGACTACTTCTGTGTGCAGCGTAGGCTGCRGTGCTTATGTTTGACACAAAATATTCCCTAAGAGTAACAAAATAAAGACTTACTAACAGGCAGAGGAGAGACCTCAGGAATTGTCCAGTGGCTCTTCTGGGAAATATATCATCACTTTTTGGTAGTGAAATAATTTTTCAACATCCTATTGCCAAAAGCTGTTTGGACAGGAACAACTTACGTATCTGGTATTTGCAGGACAGGAATTCTATACAACAACAAGTTAAAATAAAAGATGCAACAATCTTTCAGAACCGATTATTCTAGGAAATATTCYTATAAAAATAAATGTCTTAAGTCTGAAATCTGATGTAAAGGCAATATTTAATGATTTCATTTTCTCATAATATTTTAAAAGGGGTGGAAAGAGTAATTCATTAAAAAATGTAGGGAAAAAGAGACCTCAGGTGGTCATCATTTGCTGTAAGAAATCTACTGTTTCCACTATCTCAGGGCAAAAYAATGCATTTTCTAATTGTTCTTTAGTTCTGCCTTCCCCTCAGAGCTTTCATAACTTCAACTGGGGACATCATAAAGATGCTAATTATTTACTTATGGTTCTTTCCCTCTGAAGACAGCCAGTAGACAGCACACATGCTCTAGGATGGCCTTCTCTAAGAGATAAAGCTCATCCTASGCTTGCAAAGGACAGAGAAAATCAAGCAGATGTCTATGTTGTTCCCTGTTGGAACTCTGCCCCTCAAACATCCTGCCCCTATCCTTACATCTGTGAAATAAAATTTTGTAGAGATGCAGGAAAGTGTTATGACGTRTAAAATCATCTTGAATGCAGTCTGTCCCATCTGGTGCTGCTCAGCTCAGCTCTCCCTCCTCATTGCCAGACGAGTAGGGTCGCCCAGGATGCTCTCATGGTTAAATGAAACTGTGGATCTTATCTGCCCGATAGGTGCTAGGGGAGCTTGTGAGCAGGGAGTGTGGCTTTTSATCTTCCCTTCCTAAAATTCCCCTTCCAGCTGTAGGCAGGGGGACCTACCTGATTCTGTGTTGCTACAATATCAGAGATATTCATTCCTTGCTGCTTAGACACCTCTGTCCACAACGAGGCATGAGCTACTCGGCAGCAGTTCCCTGAGCTAAAACGGCCAGGTATTTGGAGCAAGATGCTCCGTCACAGTAACTCATGTGCTGCCTCTGTGGTGTGGGCAAGTACCGCGTGGCAGGCGGTGGCAGCAGGTCCTCTGGCCAGCACGTTGCAGAGCACGACTGGCACAATGATGAGCATGTAACRAACACTGTGGCAATGAAATGTGCTGCTTTGTCAGAATCCAGCAATACCTGTTGTGGGTCACTTCTCCACATGCAAGAGTAACTGCTTCTCTCTCACATGAGTTATGACCTTTTTGTGCACGGGGATCTGTTACTGGTTATTTTATCAGTATTTCAATGAACAGTGGGATAGAAATGCTCTCCTGGAAAACCCCCAAAGCCAGTCCTGTTTTCACCAATATGAGATCCAGAAGAGACTGTCATGTCAGCAAAAGGGACAGTCACACACTTATCACTCCTTCAATGACTTTGTGCCACCTGCTTCTGGATGAGCCCAGCGCTCACTCTGTTACAGCAGAATTTACCGCTGCTGTCAGAGCCTCACAGACAACACACAGGTGCCAGCAAATCAGCGTCGAGCTTTGTCCCCATCATTTCACCCTGCGAAATGCCTGCTAGCCACCAACTCTCTAAAATTCGTTTTCCATGCTTATACTCCAGCTGTTTAAAATGGCCTGCTGATTTATGATCATTGCTCATTTTTACTAACTTTTGYTGCTTAGAAACCAAATGAAGTGTGGCAATGCAGAACAGGCAGTGTTGAGCCTGACAGATTTCATTACATATAAAGGAGTGAAATTCAAAAAATTCTGCTGAGTAAAGATAAAAATAAATAAACTGACACACAGTTTTAYACACAAAGATAATCCTTCAGACTTTACTGGAGGGAATAAAAGTACTCAGAGAGTCCTACTAACTTACTTGTGTCTACTAGCTGTGTAAGAGTCATATATGAGACTTAGCTTCACTTCATTCTAGATATCTTTCAACTTAATTTTGCATTTAGTGGAAGTTAATCATCTAAACTTCTTTCTCAGTCAGTGAAGACAGAGCAAAGAATTTTCTAGAGCTTAGTCATGCTCCAGCTTGCTTATTATAGGCCCACCTGGTTAACAACATGGTTAATGCTAGAGCATATGAACTTCTCTCTTATATGTAAATTTTTGTTTTCTAATATTAGGGGGGATTGACATTTRTGGTCTCAATCCCTTTAGGAAAGAAACTAGGTTTAGTTTATGTCCTGTGGTTTAAATTAAAAAAAATTATTAAATCTCACGGCGCATAAATCTTCAGTTTCTCAGATATTATTCTTCTATTTTACTAAAGAAAACCTCTGACACTGCCGCCCCGTTCCCGCTCTGAGACAGAACATTTGCTCCGTGCCTCCTTCAGCCACATCRCATCTGAAGAGTTAACTCCTCCCATCTACTCCCAGGTTGCCGTCATTGCTTTTTTTTCAGGATATTTTCTTGAGTTTCTTGCCTTGCTCTGCTTGCTCTGCACCCACTCACACATGGAGCAAAGCAAAMCAGTCTTCTGCTCTTATGTTCAACACCAGGCCACCAAAGCGATCTGTTCAGCCTGTTGCTTACACCTGCCTGAGGCTAATCTTCAGATGGTGGTTTCCCATTGCTGCAGACAGCACTAAAAGAAGGAGCATTTAATGGTTCCTTCATTTGTCTTGAAAGACATTTGTTATATCCAGGAGTTTCACTGAAGTGATTTAAATGATTAACCCACAATTAAATAGTATTTTAAAATAAAAATCTCAGACTGAAATGAAAGATTAAGAGGGATTTGAAAAGTTACAGTGAGCATATGTTACTTTTTAGCTAGGCATATGGAACTTCTATAGGACYCTATGCTCAGTATTATTGGCAAATTGTTCAGCTGAAAATCACAACAGTCCAAAATTGCATTTTTAATTACTGACACATGAAAACAGGAATACTCAAAAGATGACAGTAATTACATACACTGGCAGACTTTAAAACTTGTTGTCAAAACATTTTCTGGAAAAGCTCCATATTTCCTATACAACTTCTTATTTACCTAAAGGCCAAATGTGAGCTTCAACCAAATAAAAGACTAAGAAAACACAGCTTAAGGAGCTGTGGAATTTATTTTGCAGCAATGTTTACCTACATGAACATCTGTACAAAACAGTCAAGAGGCTGTGTCAGAAATGGTGAGGAGCAGTAGCGAGATGACTGTGTTCAAATGGTGAATGAAGTCACCCAGGCTCCCACGTTCCTTCGTGTTTAGTGTTGTCTAAGCACACTGTCCTGGCGGGATGGGCACTGGAGATGGAAAGCTCTTCTTAGATGAGTCCTCAACAACCCACAGGCTTGGGCCCGTTCCTCACACTGATGATAGAATATCTCCTAGCAGTGTTTCCACATTGAAACCTGTGCTCAGTAGCATAACAAATGGGCTTCCTTTCTCAACCTATTCACAGTGGCAAGGGTCAAGGAGCTGGAGACGTTTTAGTTCAGCTGAATCAGTAAACATCTCTCCAGTCATTTGGAGGTTGCTCAGCACAGGGAGGAGGGCTGGGGAATCATGGGCTGAGTCTAGGTAGGGCAGAACTTCAAAGTGAAGACAGGCGCTTCAGAAATGCCCTTGGAGAGGACTGGGGAGCAACAAAGCTTGGAGCGAGCGAGGTCGCACAGTCACCGCACAGCGTTTGTGCAAGCCGGGGCATGTTCAACTGCTGGTACCAGGAACGTTTTCCAGGACAGCTACTTGGGTCCCATTTTGCACCTAGTCCCTGACTGACACACAGAGCAGAAAAGACAGGCGGTTTCCTGGAGAGCTGCCCTAAAAGGATAGACAGACTTCTTGAAAAGACTGCTAACATTTGCTGACATAGGTTAGCATGGTTACAAACTGTATTGGCAGCCCCACGGTAAGGCTGTAAGGATTGGGATAGTACTTGGACATATCTCTAAGTACTGCTGCTCACACTAGGCTGGTGTTTACTGCTCAGACCCTTTAAAGCAAGAGAATGATAGTAGCAATCTAGAAATATTGTGCAAAGCTAGATTGGGTCCAGCATTGCAGTAGGTAAGGTTGGAACCCATGAGCAAATGCAGTGTCTAAGAGCCAGTAATCCTTGCCAGACGTCATATTACAGKGATTCAAGAAGAAGTTTATTTGAAGTGCTTTCTCCAATATTTACTCATAAGGTTAGTTGCCCTGAGGCTTCAAGGCTTCCAAAACTCTTAGAAAAAGCCTCTTTAGACATTGTCTCTTGCAGCAGCTAAACACTTACTTATTTAGCTTTTTAGCTTTTTTCTTTTTTTTTATCCTGATACATCAGTGGCAGTTATGTGACTATATAATAGGTAGTTCTTAATGTAACAAATAAGATTATTTCATCATATAGCTCACTGTGTGACTTAGCAGTTAACTATAGGATCTAGTAATTCTGCTCTCTGTTATGTTTGGTAAAGCACAGAAATGAATTTGTCTGTATTAAAGTCCAATGCTCCCAGGAAAGGCAACTCCATTTTAGACAYAGGAATGACACATTTGCAACCCAAGCTGTCTCTTACCAGCCYTCCTCTTCAATACATAGTCCCATAAATGGAGACAATAGCATATCAAAATATCAAAACGTCCAATCTGAGACCTTCTTCTGAATCTGCAAGAGCAGCACCAAGTTTTCATTTGACTGGCCACGAGAATGAAGAGAAATTCTCCACATTTTCCTTGAAACCTTTTCCATTTCTGTTTCCTTGACACCACTGCTGGTGTCTTTTGTATATGACATAAAAGATCTAGGGYATATACAAGACAAAAGATATTTACAAGATATGAACACATATAAGATATATATATATATATATAAAAGATATACACAAGACTGATAAATTGAAAGGTAGAATATTCAAGCCCAGCTAAAAGAATACTTTTCACATTTATTTAACCAAAACCTTAGGATTCCTTGCCATATTGAGGTCAAAAAAAATAGCCAAAAAGAATGGATATTTATACAGATAGCGAAATATGAGTTTCAGTAGTTAATATTATCTCATTTTTAAAAAACACTAACTCAACACACATTATCTAGCATTGCTGCAGGGAAATCTTTTATCTTCCTCAAGAGATGAGACGCTCATGTCTCTCAAATACAGTGTGGTGAATTGTAYCATATGAGTCTGTATGAATACTCTTCATTTTGTAYCAGGAGATACCTAGATTTCCATTTTGCTTCAAGGCACTATAWCATTTTTTCTTTTGGGGGRGATGTTTTCCTTTTAAGAGCTCATAGACTAAGGAATCAATTGCAAAGTTTCTCTGGAAATATCTTAGAAAATAGCAGACACACGTTTGGTCACCTCATCAGGAAGCACCACTTGGTTYCTTTTAGATTAGTCCCAAAGCGAATGCACTAACTAGGTTTGGGTTAAGTTACACTTACACAATTTTTTCATTCCACATTTTCCTTAACAGGAACCACAGTTCCTATAATTCCTTTAGGTGAAATACGAGTGTTGCGAATCATTAAAAACGTCAATTATTTTTACTAAGACAGGATCAGAAATTAATGGTGTTCATATAATGACAGGAGTATTGCTACCTTCAATGCGAATTTCAGTGTCTGAGAAACTGTGCAGTTGTAGTATTCTAAGTAAATACATCTCATAATTCTTTAAATCAGAATACTATTTCTYCAGGCATAGTAAAATATTCTGGCTGAATATACATCTGACACTAAACTATGAAAGGAATGAGGAATATGTTAATGGCATTCTTACTAATAAAAGCATCACTAACCATAAAACTTGCTTTSAGCTGCACTTAAAGCATCTAAGTTCAAGGTGTAGAACCTGAAAAACCGTTCAGTCCTGAAGATCCATTATGACTGGCTGATATATATATATATATATGTATATTTTTGCCAGTAAATAATTTAAAGAACTTAAATTTCTTCCAGTAATTATGTGCACGGTAACCCAGATAAGCAAATAAGCAGCAAATTTCCCCAGGTCCCAGGGGAACAACCAGTGYAGAAGGACCTCTCAGAGTCAAGGCTGTGGTCATCACCTTGCATCTCCTCTGTCCTCCAGATCTGCATATTTCATTCTAAGTGAAATGTGTCTCACCTTGAATTTTTTCTGTGTCTCACCCTGAAATAGGGGCTGTGCAACTGCYTTCCATGCCCCTGGCATTGCTACCAGTTTGGACACTGATTTTAAGAGGCACAGGAGCAAACCAAGAACTCAGAGCCAATTGAAGCCAACGGAAAAATGCCTGTAGACATATTCAAGCTTTGGCTCAGGTCCTTATTTGTTCATCTTTGGCTGCCTGTGGTTCCAGAACATGCATTATGGGTTAAACATCTCTGACTGTTTGTTTTAGACAACTTGGCTTTTTTTGTGCTGAGCCAGTCTGTAATTCATACTCCATAAATAAATGCTTTTATTATATTTAGATTGTTTGAACTTATGTCACTTATCTTTGGTTTTATATTAAATGTACATAATGTCTCTTTGCTTGGTCTGTAATCTGGCAGATATTATTTAATCAAAACTGAATGAAAGAATTTGTGGGCTAGAAGTATTCCACCAAGTAACAGAGACACCCACAAAGCAGCATTTTAGAATATTCYTGATAATGAAAAGAGGCGATGCACTACTCAGCAAATCAAACTCCAGATAGATGGATGACAATTGGTTCATAATTTAATTAGTATTTCACTGATTTTTTTTTCCTGTTCTTTGAAGTTTTTCTACCCAGATGCAGATTTACTGAGGAGGAGACATTAAAAAATCTACCACACCTCTTTCCAGCCTGCCCTCCCTCCTCTATTGGCTGTGGACAAATATCCGCTCCACCAAACATGCCTTTGCATCCACCTAGCTATGAAATTCTCCACTCAGACCGTCACCCTGCCCTTCTTACATCAACAAGAGTCCTGATGGTGCAAAATTGAGCTAATCCCTACACAGCCTCCTAAAATCAGAGCAAGAGACATGCCACAAAGTCCAGTCTGTTATTTCCCTTGCCCTAATAATCAAATACAATAGTTAGTGAGAAGTTGTGGTCATTTGCTCTCGTACCAGATAAAGAAAGTTGGGCATCTTTAGGCATTGAGGGGTTGAAAAGAACCACCCTAAAATGGCTGCAGACTGAAAAGAAAGGGAGAGAACGTCTGGCAATGCAAGCGCTTGCAAAGGAAGGAACTAACCATGCACGCAATAAAAGATAAAAAACAGAACTACCACAGAACTTGTGAACTGGACTGCCACAGAAAAGTGGTGTGTGTTTACAGAATGGAACATGCAGGTGTCTCATTTGCTGCACAGATCTCACCACCAACTATACTGTTGGCTCTGTTTTGCAGAAATTGTCTGTCTTCCGGCTAAATTGAGGAGGGTTATGTAGGTTATGATGTTTCTGTAGCTGGAAGGTGACCTTTGGAAATTATTGCCAGAATGCTGTGTGTGAGTCCATTTTCTATGGTAAGCACTTTAATGGAAACTGGTTTAGAGGACAATGTAAACAGTGAGGGCTTGACTGATGCTACTTGTCCTCTTTTCTGAGTTTAAAGGACTTACACCTGATTTTTTACCCACACGAACTTCAGTGAGCTCTTCCCGTGCATATCTTCCTCCTACATTAGGAAGTSTCTTGCCACTGTGTTATCCACACTCTAAAACAGCGACCACCTATCTCCTTTAGTGCTAGGCTCATAAACTTGTCTGTAGAGTTGTTCCTTTCTGGCAGGGCACATTTTCACTGAACTGGCTCTTCGCACAAGTCTAGACACCCAAAGGTTTTTAAGTATGTACGAAATGAACCTGTCATTTGTCTCCATTAAGGTTCTTCAGAGTGTTTCTCATCTGTCCTCAACCCTGTGGGCCCCGTTGATGCTCTTGCACAGAGTACAGATCCCTGAGTTTTACCCTCTGAGTCCAGCCCTTTTCCTCATCCTTTCACTGTCCTCTAGGCTCCTTCTCGGCCTAGAGGGGCTCTTGGGGGTCCTGTACGGATATAGGGCGTGATGTGGGCAAAACTCGTCACACTGACCTGGGGACTCCACACTGCACGGCTCTCACCAAGATCTCGGTCACCGCCTCTGCTCCTGTTCAGTTTTATCTCCTGGCTCCTCACATTAGTTCTCTTGTTTACCTGGGTGTATTTTAGTGGTGTTGCACGTTACCAACATATTTTGCAGGGAAATGTTTTGAAGATACAATATTAGATCTAACATGTTCTCACTTCAGTGATCCAGCATAGCACCTAAACAAATGCTAAAGCTAATTGCTTGAACGGCTCCACTTCCTTCAGCACCCTTTCCTTAGGCAAAGGCAAAAGCTTTGAAGCCTACACGTAAGCACCGTGCTGCTCTTCCTCTTCATGCTGAAGTTTTTTTTTTTATTTTCATAAAATGGAAACAGGAAGGAAAAATATGCTCTCAAAGTGACATAATGAGGAAAACATGATATGAAGCACCCAAATCTTACACAAATGTAGTTGTAGGAAGTAGCTTRCATAAAGTAACAAAAATACTTTTTAAAGTACTTTATCCTTTTGAATTTTAGCTTGTAAGGAACCATATTTTTCATTTGAGAAATAAACAAAATGAAGCTGCACTAGACTTCAGTATATTCTGGAGAAAGAAAGATCCCCCCAGATCTGCTGCTTTAGCATTTTTGTTTGATGTCTTTACCAAGCCCTAGTTCCCAGGGCTAGTTTCTCTCTCCATGGCCCCATAGGCGGCTTTACTCTTAAATCCGACAAAAGACACACCGTGAGCAGAAACATAAAATACACTGGGATGTGTCTACCCTGGGCTTGTTTATTCTTGGCGAATATCTCAAAACATCCAAACAACGTAACGTGGAAATGGAACAAAGGGGTAAACATCCCATGACATAATGTTATATACAATATTTTACATATATAATAATATACAATCTTATTATATATTATACATGCACAAACCTACTCTCAAATTTCAGACTGATTTGGAATTAAATTACAAGAGGCTGAATACTATCCATCTGTGCCTAAAAGAGGAAAAAATACCTRTATGTGAAATAGGCAAAATACCACCTCGGTACAGAGGCCACACTATAACGCACCTCACTCTTAAAAAAWTATTTAATATCAACCTACTTAATACCAAAAGATACTTTATACCAACCTACTTCAGACCTGAATAGACCTACTGTTAGGAACAAAATGGAAGCCCGATGAACATGCCGTGGCAATATTCCCATTTCCAGTGGCACTGGCAACAGATATTTGCAACAGAATTTCTCCCCTTTTGAAGTCTAAACTCTGTTAGTGAGAAGTCTGCAGATGCAAAGACTGAGATTCTTCAGGACTGCTTTCTCCATCCAGCCMTAATCASTGCTGCATTCAGAGCCAAGTCTTWATCAAAATATTATGTGAAAAGAATGGCTTATATACAGGAGGCTTGTGGGGTTTTGTTTTTGGKTTTTTTTTCCTTCAAAAAAGCCCTGGGGACAATGAAATTGTATAGGGGACATCATTTATCTGCATTTCAGTAAAAGCTAGCAACAATACAACACCATTTTTATGGTAGATTTTGAAACTAAGTAGCAAAATCACGAGTACCTGGAATGTATTTGACTGGAACTGATTGCTTTTCTCTGCTGAAAGGGACTGCTCATCACAAGTGACATGTGAATAGAGAGATCACTGCACAGAGGGCAAAGCACCCACCTGACACCTAATTATCCTTCAATATATCACGCACAATTAAGACTTTCTCAAGAGTTCTCAAAACTATTTATTCTGGTGTGCCTGAAGTTCACAGYTGGGTCTGTCTAAGCCCTGTAATGCAGCTTCCTACACAGCCAAGCTGCTCTCTAATYGTGTTATACTAAGACTGAAAAGCAGAGTTCAGATATTCCAGACCAGTACGTGTAGATTTGGCCATTGCTACTCACAGCCTCCGTACTGGCCTGGCACTGCAGAAGGTCAGGGGCTGTCTTGGCCTGAGCYGATCTTAGCTCAGCAAATGCCTTCTAGCCAGGTAACCATTGCCTAAACCTGCTTTAGTTATGCTGCAGTTTGTAGTTCTAGCAAGCAGTTTTTCTGTGAGCACTGAGCTGTCTACGAACTGCTCAGAACTGCTTGGGTAAGAGGCAGATGCAGGATGATATTTAGGTCCCAGCTGGCAAATACTGATCACACTGGTCAGTCAAGGGGCCTCCTCAGGAGTGCAATTTTGCATTGCTCAGGTAAAGCCAGTGCTAGAAACAAAGCAAAGGGAGGGAGGAGAAACACTGAATAGCTGGGGTTCAATGACCTGAAAAAGCACCTTTTGCAGCATCCAGCTGTTCTAGGAAAAGAGATGGAAATAAAATCAAAGGGACCCAAGGCCATGTGGAGGATTTCTTACTCCACTAGATTCCACCTGGAAAACACAGGGGAAGAAACGAACACACTTCTCTCGCCAGCAGACGCCGCAGGACGTGGCCCCTCACTGTCCCCCTGCCCAGCAGGCGCTCTGAGACTGCTGCCCTGGGCTGTGGAAGAGCTCTTGAAGGACGAGCATAACTCCAAACACTCTAGAAAGCAGTTTTTAACATTTTAACTGCATTACTGGAGTTTTCCAGTATTAATTTGAATTAATAAATGGATTATATAGTATTATAGTTGGAATAATAATCTGTGTTATTATTATAACCCTGGAAGCTTTTCATTAGACCAACAACAAATTCTTGGCTAAATATATAAGAGAGTGTTCTGCTTTTGGCCTTTAAGAGAATGATGCTGACAGCTACAATCATGTTTCAGGACTTGCAGGGCTCAGGTCCCACCTTCATAGCATAACGCTACAAAGGTTTCCAAGGACATGAGTTTCCATGACAGAATCATTTATGATTCATTATTATGATCAACAGCAAGTGCATCTTCACATACTTCAGTGCTCTATAGCACTTGAGTGAGAGAAGAACCAGATYTCAAGGCTCAGAGAGTTCGGGTACAAGCTAAATGCTCTTTGCCCCACAGAGACAAATCCCCCTCCTCGGCACAATGTGGAAACCTTTTTGCCTGCGCCACATTTGGGTTGGGAGCTCATGAAAGGGACAAATTCCACAGCAGCCTTGAGATTCTTATGATTGCCACTGAGCACACGTGAAGCAATGATGGGATTGCCCTAGGTACAGCAACACCATCCTGCAACAGACTAGAATCAGCTTTGTTTAAGTTTCAACAAGTTCTTTGAAACCCAATTGTTCCCATGAGTTCGGGATAGAACAATATTCTTACAAATTGAAATATTTAGCACRTAGGATTTTTTTTCCCAAAAGCTATATTCCTTCTCAAATGTCTGCTCTTCTCTAGGTTTAACAACACTGTAATAATCATGGAGAGAAAACACAGGGAGACCTACCAAAGTAGTATGCTGAACATTAGAAATCCATGGAAACTTGCAGAGGTCCTAGGCACTCTTTTATCTTTAAAAGATAAGGTGTGGAGCATCCCTCGGCTCTAGGAAAAGCAAGTGGGCAGTAGGAAAGGACGCATCCGGAGGTGATGGTTCAGAGCCCTCTTCCAGAGCTGCAGCTGAGCAGAGCCCCGCAGAGCCCCCGTCCTGGGCAGTGTCTCTGCACACGAGAGCTTTGGCAGAGTCAAGAGCAGCCGCTTGTCCGGTCGAGTCGATGCAGCTGTGCCCGCGCACAGGAAGGGGCAGGCAGGGCTGCCGACACACAGCGGGTAGACCCAGCGTTGGGCTGCAGGCACCCGGAGCAGAAACACCGCGGAAAGGAGCTGGGAGCTGCGGAAATGGAGGGAACAGAAGGGAGATGCAGAAGAAATGGTAAACTGAGTTAAGGATGAAAGAAAAATGGAAATCCTTTCAAGTTGCTATTAACAAATAGTCACTCATGGGTCTGATCACACRTTAATACTTGTTCCCTCTTGCCTTTATTATTAGTATTTTGTGACGCATGCTCCAAAGAACATGACACTGTTTTTCACAAGGAAAATGTGATATTTCAAAGAGATCATTGTAAAATGCCTGCCACAATGGCAGAATAAAGGAAAGGAGAAATCTGAACCTCTTCATATGCACAAGGTGGACCCAGATGCTGCAGAGACTGGTGAAGCTGCTCTCCTGCAGTCCCAGGAGGGGCAGGCAGCCCTCGTGCCCCACAGCCTCCCCACGGCATCCTCTGCTATTTCAGATACAAGTTGTCTGGAGCATGAGCACAAGACGTATAACTGTTCTGATAACCGCAGAGTGTAAAGCCCAGCAGGGCAAACACAAATTGAACTAACTGCCAGGTAGGTCTGAATCAATACACAAAATGTTTTCTTTGGCCATGATTGGTTATATACATTAGCTACCTAATTAAATAAATGGCTTTAGGATTTGACACTGACYGCATCAGACTCAAATCAGTCCCTTTTGTCATATGAAGGAAAGAGCAGACTCTAACCCAGGAGTCCGTTGTTTTTCTCCACAGAYGGGTATCCTTGCAGCGCTGTTCCTCCGCACCATGCCGGTCATTTTTCTCCTTTCAGAAGAAACTAAGCTCTAGCCTGATCGGGGCTGTGAGTTCCTGCCCCCTTCAGTGGGATTTGGGAGACAGCTGCATTTGCTGCAGACACTCTCGCTGCATTAACTGGCCTTGCTGCTGCTTTCAGTTCTTCCCTTCCTTTCCCAMTCCTCCACTACCCCCCAGCTTTCCACCAAAATCCGAGCAGTGTGAATAAACACCCACCTCGACGGCTTTGCAGGTGCTTGGAAATTAAAGCACTATGGAAGAGCCAAATACTGCAACAGAGGTGTCTAAGGGTTTAAAAAATATCAGATCAATGCGATGAACTCCAAGAAATATGCTATTTTAAACCTGCAATTGAAAGTAAAAATTAGTTGAGGAAAAAATAAATCTCTTTAAGGAAACCTGATGACCTCTTTTACAAGATTGCACAAAAGAGAGACTCTCACCCCTTCCTTCAGTCTGTTTTCCTCTTGTTGGTCATGCTAACTCCTTGAATGTGAACTTTTCTTCCAAGGTAACTGTCTGGTTTCAGCTTCCAGCCAACACTGCTTATTTGTGAATTGGATTAAATGCTGCAACATTTAGGACTCTCTCCATTTCCCGTACTCTTAGACCTTGATGGGGTTTCTTTTCCTCTTTCTTTGGCTAAAGTCAAGAGGCTGAATCTTTAGGGGACAGGCAGGCACAAAATTCCAGCAATGGTCTCAATGCTGCCATTTGCAAGGGTAATTGTACTGTCCAATCCAACTTGATAATTCATTTCTTTGTACGAGCAGAGCTCTCTGGGWTGCTCTTGTTTGGGATGTTAGTGTAAATATACACTCTTGTGYGCCAATAAACGGCACCTTTTGCAAAGGCGGTGGAAGCTGCACATGCGGCGCCCAGCTGCACCTTCAGCCAAGTCCAAGGTTGGGGAGGGCATCCGACACAACGCGCTGAAAAATTAGTCTGTCTTCTTTGTCCATGCGGTATTGTAGGAAACAAAATAAAGGCAATTTGTCAGAGTAATCCCTTTTCTTTTGAGGTTATCTTGCTCTTACAGACTGCAGTGGGAGTAATGAAATCGACAGTCTTCCTCCAGAGCAAAACGCAGCCTTTTCCTAGCACTTTGTGGCAGCAGTGCATTTCCTTCCCTCTACACATAATTACTTGGACCAATATCATTTTCAGAAAAATAGACATTCTAAAGAACWGGCAATACATATGCACCCATTCTGCAAGTGATTTTTAACTCATACAAGATGGGTATATAATTCACAGTGAAGAACTGGAGTTAGCAATTTTTTAATTTCAAAATAAAAGAAATTTTTGACTGCTTAAATAAAATACCTCCTAGGTCTTCCAGAAGAAACTATTCAAAGTRTCCTTCATCTTCCTTTATACAGGTTTGAAAGAGAAATAATGATTCAAGATGAATACTGAAAAGTAGATAGCAGGTAATTTAGCAGAGTAGAAGAGAGGAACTGGAAGGGTTTATAGTTAGTTCCCTCTGCATGGCTGTGAGTAAGAGAGARACCACTTTGCTCACCGGGCCTCCTCCTCTTACTTTAGGATAGATTTATGGGGACATCCTAGTACTCTTTTGGCTGATAGCCCAGCAACTCCGGGTACACAGGACCAAACCAATCAGCCAATCAGCCTTGCACCCAATACCCCCAATCAGCCTTGCACCTACAGCGACATGAAGATGGGTTTGTAGTTACAAGCCAAGTTCCAGTATTGCTAAATCACCCCTGGCAACTCCCCAGAGCAGTTCATTTCAGTCAAGTTCAGATTAAACAAATTTGCACCTTCAGATTTGCAAGTTCAGATTAAACAAATTTGCACCTTCGCTTATACCTGCGTCCTCTCATTCCTCCCTAATGAGAAGAGCACAATGTCTTAGAGTGATGGCCAAATTATTTAAGCTAGTGTAAAGAAAGGGGGCTGATGTATCGTGCGTCTGCTTTTCCTTGCAATTCATTGAGATAGTTACGGAGACAAGCAGAACCTCAACCGAAGCCCAAGATGGGCCTGATATTTGGYCACTGCAGGTCCCTGGAGTATTATTAGATGTACAGTCCCCAGGTTGGCCCTAGAGTCAGGGCAGCTGGTAATAGCACAGGTTTCTCTAAGGCATCTGGGAAAAATACGGATGCACCATCCAAAGAACAGCCACTACGGCAGAAATTTGGAGCAACACAGACAGCACCAGKAAACATCTCTTGTTCCTCCCAAAATAAAGGCTGTTTTACTCCCCAAATAAAGACTCTGTGCCAAATATTAACAGGGCCCTTGTGTTCAGTGTAAAATTGCATCATCCAGTGTTCCACRTATGTAGGTGCATGTATATGTATGTGCAGGAATTTCAAAGCAAACAGCTTTGATGGTGCACATTCTCCATTGAATCCTGCAGCACTCAGAAGATGGTCCTGCAGGTTGATCTCTCCTCGCTTTCTTTCTCATACCCAGATACCTTATGTTTCTTGACTGAAGTGAGGCCTCTCTTTCATTCTTCACTGAAGTGCATGTGCCCAACTAAAATTTATCCATGATATTATCCYGTACAGAATAGAAAGGTTACTTATCTTCTCATTTGCTTCTAAGATCTAAGCTTCATCATACGGCACAAGTTCTCCCCCGCGATGAGAAACGGCCCTGGCAGTGCAGAAACCTCCTTCCAAAACATCCCAAAATAGTCAGCAAGAAAGAAACCACCGTGGCTTACAAAAGCTTTATTTCCATTTTTGTGCCATAGTCAAAGTGTCTGATACAATGTTTAGCTTTTATGCTATGCTCTTTCAAGCGGTGGCTAAAAATAAAATAAATGCCATATACCACAGACCTGCATTTTTTCGCCATCTCTATTGGAATCRTTCGTAATGTAACAGGTGCCTGCTGACATTTGGCAAGAGACATCACATTTCAGTAAGAGGCAGCCACTGATCACCCTCCTYCTTCCCTAAAGGGGCAGGGAAGAAAGAAGGAATAGCCAGGCAGCCTCTTTTAGACACATGCAGACTTTCACCCAAAAGGAAGAAAGGACCCCAGAGCAGTGAATAACCTTGAATCTAGCTGCTCATCTGGAACATGGACTGTTCACCACGCTCAGTAGCTTCAGACATCAGGCTGCTCTACGCATTATTCCATCAGTTGAACCAGTGCYGGCCCCAAGATGCTCYTTCCTGTCAATGACCCTCTGCTTTRCTTRATAATCATTAATTCACCGGAGCAAGGACTTGAATSWCACRTTATGGTCACAAYATCTGACRGATAAATATCCTCCTCTTTTTGTCYCAACAGARGGCTTCTCTGTAGAACAGCATAACCACAAGATGGGTCTAACCATAGCTGACTGTCCAAAAGCCAGCTGTGTACTCAGCAGGGCAGGTATCCATTTCACCTAAGCAAAGGCTTGAAATAGCTCAACCAGCTCTGCTCCAGCCAAGTTTGGTGAGTAGCACCATACCTGTTGTCTGGGAAAAAGGATTTTCAGATTCTTTTTTAGGCTAAAGAAGCACCGACCAGTGAACTGTACATCTGTGTGGAGTTGGTCAACCTTCCCAGAGACCMAAGGAGGTGTCTTCCCTTACTAGGGAATTTTAGAATCCTCCTTTAAAACGTAAGGGATGTTTTAGCCCATRTTCTCCTCATACTTTAGTAGAGGCAGTATAACAGACATCTTATTCCATAGGAAAATGAGGAGGTAGAAAGATGGTCAAACCAATGGCTTGTGAATCATTCTCATATTGGAGGACAGAAGCTATCAAAGAGACCTGCAGYTCCACATTCGGGTGGAACCTGGGCTTGGTGATCAGTAAGAAACAAGTAATATGCAGGCCATGTAGCTACACGCAGCTTAGCAGGCACCACCAAACCTGGCCAGGGCAGGTTCTTTTGGACAAAAATAACAACTGCTGAGGAATACAAGAAAGGAGTTTAAACAACAGGTTCAACACTGCATCTTGCATGTTCTTTTAGTTGAGGGATTACTTTAAAATGTAAAAAGTAAAATACAAATATACCKCAAAACAAATTCCCCTATGATTCATGCAAATGCTAATCTCCTTTGACTCTACACCCCAATCGATGCTTCAACTCCTACATTTAGCTAAGCAATTGAATTACAGCAATCTAGATAGCTAAGGACAGATTAACCAAGTACTCACTCACCAGAACTACGGTAAAGACATTTAGCTTTGTTACTTAATCCATGAGAATGAAATTGGAAGGGATTTTACAGTGAGAGTCTCTGACGCAGTTCTGTTTCCTGCAAGAGCTCTTGTTCCAAGATGTGGCTTTAGGGCAGATGCACTGACGCAAGTGTCCACACTTGCAAAATGAGCTACACTTCCCTTTTTTCTGACCCTTCTTTTAAACTAGGGTAAAAGTGATTCACCTTCRCCACACACGAGAGTCTACTAACCAAATTTTGAAAGGAACGCTGAAGGACAATGTGATCAGTATAAAATGGACTCCAATTTTGGTTCATGTCCTGTTTCTTTTCAGATATGGGTGAGCAAGGAAACTGACCACTACCAAGGCAAAAATGGAAATTTTGTCMTGCTTCCAAAACTAGTACATGGATGGCTTCGCTGAACCCTGGTGTGCAGCCTGTAGTTCTGAAGAAACTGAAAGGAAAGAGCAATAACGGATTCCATGAGGCACTTCTCTCTTACTGAGTCCTGCTCTCCTTCAGCAAGTGCTGATGCTACTGTGTTCAAATTCAGGGTGCACCTAAAATTATAAACCTGAAACTGAAACCTTCATGTTGTATATATTAATGCATTGTAACTTATGTAAATTACATATACTATCTCATTGCTAGCCTGATCCTTTTTAATGTTTGTGAACTGCCATATTCTATTCYGCAGTAAGAAAACGGAAACATTTTGTGACTCAAAAGATGCACAGAGACAGAACAGATCTTGCGAGAATTAGAAGAGCCTTAACCAACATTAAGGTGTTTGCTCTACTTAGTTCAGACTGTTTGGGGAGTTCCTTTGGTTCTGTCACTACAACATGGAGCAAGTCTCCAAGTACCTTTTGCAAACCAGCTCTGCAAAGAAGGCAAAAAGGCACTTGAAGCGCAGATTCCTCAGCTGAAGTCTGAACTGAAAACTTCAGGGCAGTCTCTGATGCTCTGACAAAACGATCTTTAGGACAAATCCCCTGCCAAGCAATTTTGATTCACTGAGGATCACTCAGGAAGTTTTCAGCAGCGCAGAAAATAGAAAGATTACCTTGGTACTAGCCMAAAAAAATCAGTCAAAATTCATCATTCCTACTCACTGGCATTGTTCCTGGGGAAAGAAGGAAGATTGGCCAGGATACAAAAAGAAAGTGACATGAAAGATTATTATTCATTGTAACATGAACACTGTAAATGACACTTTGCATTCTTGAAGTACACATATAAAGGCTCACAAATCAAACCATATTAGTGTACAATATTTATTACCTTCTTATAATTGGAAGTCAATTATTTTGATCTGACTCAATTAATTCTGAAATAAACATACATTTTAAAATACATACAAAGATGAGAGGCTTTAMCATTAGAGTATTTAGCTGAAGTGCACTCTTAATCCACATGCAAGATCCATCATTCACAGATATTGTACATTTTCTTTCACTTTACATCGGTCCATAATAAAGCACAAAGTGTAAGGACAATAGCAGGGTGGAAAACAAGAATCACATTTTCAGGTAKCCTTTTTATTAAAAAGGGCATCAACTATATATTAGGCCAATGTGTTTCTCTGATTTTGATTTACAGTATATAGCTTTGCAAAATATACAGCCCACCAATGATACAYGAAGAGTAGCCCTTGACTAAGGGCAAGTAACAAAAGAAACAAGAAATACAACAGAAAAAAAATCTACATATTAAAAAGTCATATTTTAGAATATTATGCCAATTTAGAACATCTCCTATGCTGGTAAGAAAGGTGATGCACAATRCTTCTTAAGAGAAAGCTGTCCTTAGTCCATGAGAGATGTGCTTGCATGCTCACATTAACAGAAAAGGGTTCAAGTCACAAGGAAAGTAACTTTCTCCAGTTATCTTTTAGGTCTGTCGATATCATCAATAGCAGCTAGCAGCTTCTGTCTTGCCTTTTTGTTGATGTGGGATCCCAGACAAACATTTACCAGATTGGTCAACTGCTTCGTGGAGTACTCCTGGCCAAATAAAAGTAGATCGTATTATGGCAAACAATGAAAACTCCAGACAMAGTACAAATTTAAAAAACATACACAGACATATACTCTGTGGACTTCACAACTGATAGAAGTAATCAGGACACAGAGAGATTTTAAATAATAGTTAAGGCAGGCCTGGATAGTTTTCATAGTTGAGGCAGGCAGGGACAAAACAGTATTTTGCTGCATGGCAAGTGATAATGGAAATGCTTACAACTTCAGCAGTGTTGGACCATGTTCACAGAAAGCAATTCTGTGAATACTGGCATATCTAAAACCATTCAGGAYGTATTTTCCACTCTTTTGGAGATGTGGTATGAAATATATACACAAATGAGGTAAGCATTCAGCACAAAATTATTTTTCCTAAACAAACTGTGATAAAGTTGGCGATGATGATTTTTTTTTGACTTCTCCTTTCCAATAAGCTTCTAAATACTTCTCTCCACAGGATCTTTAAACAACATTAATTTCACTACATGATAAAAAAAAGTAAAAATGCTAACAGAAGAATTCTTAAAACCTGTCAAAACATTACGTTTGCCAGTACAACCTCTATATTTATCCAAAATGCCGCTACCACCCGTAGCTTGAAACAAGAGCTTTCAATGTTGGCCACCAAACAGCTCAATCTCTTTACTGGCTCCAGGTGCAACAAGAAAAACGGTATAAAGGAAGCATTTCTTACATCCCTTTTTAGCTCTGGTTAAAGTAACCCCAAAACCACAGATTTCAAAATGCTCCATTTTAGCAGGTGTAAACACAATCAGAAGAAATTTGTTTATTTATATTAAATTACCACTTTACTGGGAGAAGACAAAGTGACATGGCACATTGCATCCCAATTGCACAGAGAGCTCTAGTTCTCTAGATTTTTGGATAYTGCAGGTAAATTTGCCTTGGCTTACTCACCCTCCCCATTAATAGATTTTGAATCTGTACAAATAYGTAATAGCTTTAAATGATAATAAATACCAATGTACAAAGATATACACTATATATATTCATATTACATCTCAGATTGCATTATATCATATGAATAGAGACAGGTGTATGAATATATTAATTCTTCACACAAGTAAACAGTGATCACATGGAGTTAACAGCAYCTCCCTGACAGAGAGTAAATGACCCTTCAGCTCTTACCCGATGTTCTTTGATCCAGCGCTCCATGTCATTTTCTGTTAGGTAATATGCTTTAATGTAGGTCTCCACAAATTCTTTATCTGGAATAGGCCTAATGTCTGTTAGCTTTTCTAGTTTCATTAAGAATTGCTGAAAGTCCAGTTGCATCAAGGCACGACCTTCATTGCTGCATTTCTTAACATTGGCATAACTAAAAAGAAGAATGGAATAGAAAGTAACAACAAGAATGAAATGAAATTGAATCTCATTCTTTAAAGTTCTTTAACTTAGTCCTTCAAACACTCAGGAGGAACCCAATTATAGCTTTAAATTAAAAGCTGTCAAGAAATCCTCTTAGGGTGTCCGCTGCAAAGTTCATAATTACATCAGTAAAACACCTTTTAGCCCCACTCATGGAACAYGGCCTCCTCTGCAACCAGTAGGACACTAAAGAAAAAAAGAGAAAAAAAAAGACACCAAAACCTACCCTAAAGAACTCACAAACAGCAGTGGGGTAAAGGAAAGAGCTGGTACATTAGGCAGCCATCATTACAGCAAACTGAAAGGTAACAYGGCAGTTTCAGAAAAGGTCACCAAGAACTTGCTGAAACTGTAGCAGCATTATAGAAAACCCCAAAACTATCTGCTCAAAACCACAACCACCAGAGGATAAACAAGGCAGCACCGGCTACTCACTGAYGAACGATAACGTTTTAATACCAGCAGCAGGCAGACTGACAGGYTGGTGGGTCATAGGTCTGAGTTCAAAAGACAGGAGACAGTAGCTGAGCTTAAAGAAGGGTCATGCCAGGAAGGATTACAGTGAGGTGATCAACAACAAATGAGGAAAACAATCTTTGCAGGTTTTGAAATGGGAAACAGATTGCATTCAKCACCACGGATGGGCAAAGACACTGCAATAACTCAAACACTATCACTCAGCTGTGGGCAGAGAATAAAAAAGCTTGGGTTTGGTCACAATGTCTTGACAGATTTAACCCAGCCCATCGACTGGCTGCTGCCAAAAGTGCAAGAGCTTACCTGAATATCAGAACCTCCAAAATTGGAACCTTTAATTCCATGAAGTTAATGCAGTCATTAAAAACATATTAACCCAAGATAGAGGCTTTCAGGAACTACCTACCCTTCCACGAGAGTTCTGTTGGCCAAGCGTATGCAGTGCTCCCACAGAATGTTTGAGACTGGCAGGGGAATACGGACCCTCTTGGACACCTCATTCAGCCTTCTGTTATATTCTTCAAATTCCTGATGAAATATCAAAGATTATTTCATTAGTATAGCAGGCATCATATTATGTATGTCCCTAGAGGGGAAAAAAAGGGTAGGGGGGAAGAGGGAGTAAACCGGAAAACGCACATGAAACAGGAATAAAAAACAACAATGAAGTCAAGGAGCTTAATAAGTACAAGCTGYAGAGACAAGCTTAATGTTTACAGTAGAAAACAAACCACTTTCTACTTTACTAACCATACTWTCCCAGTAATTTTAAAATACCAGTCTATTTCACAGAGATGCAATTCCCTCCAAAATTTAATGCCTCTGAAAATTAACAAAGCATTTATCCTTCAAATATAGTTTTCATTGTCTCACTCCCTAAACTTACCCTTAACTTTTAGAAAGCCAATACAAAGCCACTGAGGAAAATCTAGTGATGGTGTCTGTATTCCTCTATATTCCTGCCCCACCCAGCTTTCAAAGAGAAACTCAGAAATATTCCAGCTACTTTTCCATCTTTCAAACTAGACAGTTGCCAGGTGATTTAAAAGCAGCTCATCACCTGTGCAAATAACCCAAACTTAACAGCTTAGCAGTATACTGCAATGCTGGATAACAACTCTGTTCRAGGGAGGGCACCTCRCCCTCGCGAGGTGTCGCGAGGTGTTYGCCATTTCAATTCTTCACATTAAGATTTTCAGCCTTTCTGTAAATACTACAATTATACCATTCTAAGGATTTTCATATGCATCACTAAACCATATATGATATGATATAAGAAAGGGTTCTCCGAAGAACTGGTTCTTTGTGCAACAGTATTACAGTAATTTAACATTTATTTAAGCTGTAGCACACCATTTCCCAGAAACACTCACCTTTAAAAGAGCATCTACATATATATTGTGCTGTGACATGATTTCCTTCACATCCCATTTCACAGTGGCCATGAGAAGYAGCATCTGTTCGTAATCAATGGCTTTAGCAGCGACAATCCAATAAACTGGTTTGCGTAGTTCACTGGCAGTTGACACRGTCTGAAACAGAATGTACAGAATGTAAATTTCTGGATAATATCAGCAACATTTAACAACTGTGCACAAACACATCATAGCGTACAAGTTTCAAAGCTGCTTCTTAAAAGTTAGCTGTGAATTAACAATTCTGACCTGAGAATAGAACTGCTGAAGAAAAGGTTTCTTGGCAGTTGGCATCACTGCATCAAGATGAGGCTGAAGAAACTCAAACTGCTCAGCCAGAAATACCCTTTGAAAGAAGAGAAAATTTGCTGTAATCTGAATACATATCTTTTTCTCTATGGTTAATATTCACAAATTTAAAATGTTGCAAACAAACAAACAAACACACACACTTGAGTGARGAGAGCGTGGTTTGAATAAAAACAATTAACATTCCTGTGCAACTCAGCATGCACTGGAGAAGTCTGACCCAAACATAAGAAAGTCAGTGGGAAACTGTTYCATAATTTCCATATTGCTGGGCCGTCAACACTAACATTAATTAATCCATGTCAGGATTCCAAAATAACATTTCTTAATTAGGTATTTATTAGGGAGTCTTTTAAAGTYTCAATTTCTACCTCATGGGGCAGGATTTGTCATTAACAAAGTAAAATATTTCTAACCAAGCTAAAACRAATGCCAGAGAAAATAAGCTCCTTAGAAATGTTTTTCCACACAAGACAAKGCTGTTAACAAAGATTAGGAGATCCTTTTAAAAATGAATTTTCAATCTGGCACTTATTGTGGCTCTGATCAAATAAAATTCACTTTTGCAAGATTTTTTCACTTCTTTCAGTAAAATCTCTTCTCCTAGGTAAACTTCCATGCACTGAAAACAACTTCCGAAACCAGTATGAACTAAGTAGTACTGACTCTCGGTTGTCAATATTTGAGTACTTACTAAAATGTTTAAATGAATCGTGCAGATTAAATGCTCCACTAGCTTCCTTAATATCTCCTCTCCAATAGATTTAGTCTTGGACTGTCACAAATGTACAGTGACACAAATGTACCGAAAAATGTTACAGCATTTGCAGCTGGTCTGGACCTACACTCTATTGAATGAMAAACTAGCCCTTTCACTCATTTTTAAAGAAAAGCATTCAGAAACAGGACTTTTTTGACCTCCCAAGAAGGTTTCAGTTGTAACCACAATCTTTTAAACAATCCATAACTTCAAGTGACCACAAAAACATGCCGCATAGCAAAGAACCTACAAGGATTCTGTGGCTACCACTCTCTCTGCCAAACCATAGAGTGAATTGCCAGATGTCAAAACTACGAGATGACTGAGATGTGGGCTTGGCACCTTCTCCTTTCTCTCCTCAGCAGCTGCKAGAGTTCCAGTGGGATCAGCGGAGACCTCCTAAAGCAAAGAATGGACCAGACAGATTGAAAAAGTAAGAATGGCTCAGCTGAGAGTTTCAGACGACAGATAAACTGAAGGAACAGTCTAAGATGTAATTTAAATCATGCCCGTTTTAATAGAGACTTCAGCGGTTCCTATTTGAACACTCTTTGGTGTTCAAACAGCTGAAAAGACAGTTCAATAGAACGGTATCTATCTCTGAAAAAAAGACAGAATAAACTCACATCTTAGTAGCTCATCCAAGCTTTAGCCCAGCTCCTGACCGGGAGAGAAGCTTCCYGCCTTTGGTGACAAGCTGTCCATGCAGACAGCAATCACACGGCTAGACAAATCAGAGGAATATTACTTGTACGTGGCCTTTACTGCTTCTGTGAGCTCCAGCCAACTTGGACTAAATACAGCTCATGCTTTTAAACAGCCTTAAGTTGCTGCCCTATCCTGCAGACACCTCATCTGCAGAAAGGAAGAAAACATTAACTATTCATATAATGGTTACTGCTTACACACACATATACATATGCATGTACATATGTATACATTATGCATATACTCATATACAGATATATAAACAAAAATCTAAGTCTGAAGAAGGAATTATGTCTTCCAGACAATCACACCTTAGAAAAGCTAGAGAAAAAAATGTTATATGGACACAAGCTACCAAGCTCACGAAAGACAAAATACATGATGGGATGTGAGCATGTGGAGAGCACTCATTGACCACTCAGCACAAATCCATCTGCACTAGTAGATATGCCAAAGCCACCAGCCTCCAGGGGAACACGGAGAGAGATCCCAGCACAGGCTTCTCAAGGGTTCCTGCTGCAATGCAGCACAGTGCTCATCAGCACTTCCTCCTTACCACGCAAGCATTCAAGTGTGCTTGCAAGGCAGACAACTATCTCCTGCTGTACAGAAAATCCAGTTAAGTGACTGAGAACTGTAGGTCTGTAAAAACTTAACATGTGTTATAAAATGTCAAATGTTACAATATGAAATTGTTATAAGGGTCGTCATGGTATACGAACGTTTTCTTAAATAAGAGCCCTTCATCTCCTGGAAGAAAACTGATGGCTAGTCAGCTGCTAAACTAGCTCGTTTGCATGGAATGGAAATAATTTTGGTCAACACAACACTGACAAAGCAGTGTTTAAAACAAACAAACACATACGTTTCTTTAAACTCAAGATCAGGTTCTCAGTATATGTATTTTAAAGCAAGGAAAGAACATGTAATTAGGATGACAACAATAATGTCCAAATCATTGTATATATGGTTGAACTCCAAAATCAAATTTGCAGAATTTTCAGATTGCTGTAAAACTGGATGGAGCCAAAACCACAATAATTTACAGGGCATTTCCCCCCACAGAGATAGAAATAAACTGAGAGAAAACTGCAGTTAAAGGAGCAGGAGGAGCAGGGAAAAAAACCAACAGATTAAAACTGACCACAGTGGTCAGGAAATGTTTCTTCTAGACACCACAACAGAGAAGACTGTAAGGAGTAACATGAGAGATAACAGAATAATTGTAACGCACATTTTTTCAGATACTTTTCCCCAAGAAAGGGAGAACACTTAGCACTAGAAACTCTGGTGGAATGGAATCATTCTAAGAATTAGGCTCGAGACCACTTTATAACCATTGTAGATTTTAATTGACAGCTGCTTCCTGTGACACAATTGCTCAAGGCACCAGGGACCTGGATTTGCTAACTTGGAAGAGCTCTTACAGTTCTGTGTCTCCAGAGGATGGCAAACAAATACAAACAGAGGCTGCAGAAGGTGGAGCAGCCTGTGGACCAGGAAAGTAATGTTCCAACTTCTGACTAGTAAGCATGAAGAATGCACTTCTAGACTTCAGAATAATCTTGTAGTAAGCTACAAGGCAGTAAGTTACAAAGCAGATAAAGCAGGGAGCCACGAAGAACCCCGTCTCAGAAATTTTGAGATTAAAACCAAAAATTGCTCATTGACCATCACCATGACCCAATAATTTGTAGCGCTAAAATAAATATATAAATGTGAAGATAGGGCTTCTATAAGATGCTCATGGCTAGTGCTATCATATAAGGCTGCACCAAGCATGGGAATGATCATAATGCCTTGCCACAACTCTGGATGTTTCTTGAAAAACAAGGTTTTTTTTGCTCTGAGTTGTGCCGATATTCACAGGGATAACTTTGCAATTAAATTGGACAAACATGCAATTCAGTGAAGTTTGCATTCTGCAAAGTCTCCTGGGAAGGCTACACAATCGGATAAAAACGCTTGGTCATTTGCCAAATCAGAGGTAATGTCTTTGAGGCAGGAATCTTGCTGAGTCAGCTTGAAAGTTACCTGGCACATCCACAGGATAATGCGAACAGGCAGAAACATCTAAACATGAAGGTACCGCAATCAAAAATACTCACTGAGTCTAAGTCATCATTAACGGATTCAAAGTTTGTTTCTTATTGGCCTTTTCATGTCGTTACAACTCCCCCCCCAAAGAGAACACTACTACTAGAAACCTAGAAATTTTTACAGAAGTCAACTAAAGAAAATCCAAGCCACCAAACAACTCTCTATTCCTAGGAGTAACAGTGAGTCAATGGTAAAGATTTGAAGAAACTACATTTCTCTGGAAGATCATTACAAATTTCCAGAATCATTACAAATTTCAATACACAAGTAGTACTGTTTAATCTTGATGCACAAAGTTGTTTTGACAAAATAGGTCTGTAAATTACATAACAAGTATCTCTGCTTATTTCCAAGTCCACTTTATAAGTCATGCAAAAGCGATAACATTAAGGACTTAATTTTATATTCATGTGGAGTCAACATTATCTAACACTTCAGTACCAGAATGCATTTTGAACATATCTGCTCTACCTGGCGATTCCGTGGATGTAAATATCCTGTGACCCTTCCAAAGGCAGACAGCATGCACATGTGTTGCATCTGAGACACAAGGCACTTAGCAGAAAGTGGAAGGACATCCAGAGTCTCTGGACGTGACAGAGACACTGAGGTTCAACTAGGGAGTCGAACTCTGGTTCAAACATACTGGCCAAACAGCATGACTTAGCTTTTATTCTCATTATCAGGTCTAACAAATTGACATTGCAAAAACAAGTTAATAGTAATAAGTAAAAACGGTGAAGACAGTGTGCAAATACCTAAGGGGAAAGAAAAAGCACAAGATCATACTGGAAAAGAGAAACACGATGCACGTGTGTTTTACTGCGGTCTTCAGGAATAAAGGTGATCAGATGACACATAACAATACAGGAGCATATCTTCAGGATGGAATACAGCAAGTTAAAAGCCATTAAAAAACAAAATAAGATGCACACGGATGTTTTCCAACGGAATGGATTTGTTAAAGACCAGTAAAAGATGATCTGTAAGACAACAGCAAAATGACAGCAACTACCTTTGAACAGAAAGAGAACAGGCAAAATCCTAGAAAAACACAAGTAGGCAAAACAGTGTCAAGTTCTAGAGAATGAGAAGATAGTTAGTGTATGTGAGGAAATCAAATAGCAAATTAAATAGCCCAATTTTAATGAAGCAAAGTCAAATCACGCTAAGAACACACAGCAGTAGTTAAGAGCAGATATGCAGGGAGCAATACCAAAGCAGAACAAACTCGCTTTGCTTCTCTACACATCAGTGTAGCAGGTCTTCCTGATAGAGCAGGATTGGGATACATCTCATCTGTCTGCACATCCTCATAAATTAACCAGGCCAAATACAGATTTGATAAAACTGCCATGTATGTGTGGAACTGATATACAAATTACAAGTTACAAACCACTTTCCTCCTCCTAGCCATACAGGAACAAATGTGGTGATTGAACAATCTCTACTTTAAATAGTAAATTTAAGTAGAAGCACTAAACTTACCTGAACTAGAAACAGCTCAGCCGTGCCACGTACAGTAGCACAGGTTAAACAACATTCCTTACAGACACCTTGCAGCAAGCTTAATCTCTTCAGCCTCCTCCAGTCTTACTTCAACTCCCTCATGTTGAAATACAAAAAGAATTGAGCTTTCTAATGCTACCTGACTGGCATATAGAGGTGGCAATTATTCATACAAACTGTTTCGCTACAAAGGCCTCAGAACAGCAGGATACAAAAACCATAAAAAAAAAAAAAAAAAGTTGCTGTACCTGCTTACGGGCTGCTAACAATAATTGAGCAACACTGTGTGGTTCAGGAGAAGTATTTATCACATGTAACATTTACCTCTGCAATAAATTTCATCTAGAATTGCTTTTTCAGATGGGGGAATATGTTTTAGTTGAAACAGCAGCTTGAGTAGGACTGAGTGTAGGGCTGAAGCAGATGCATACCGGATGCACCTCTCAGATCTCTCTCTTGTATATCCTGTACTAGAGTTTATGTGCTTCAAAATGACATCCATGGTGGTCTGTCCAAACCACTTTGCACAAAGTCATTTAATCCATGCTAAAGCTGTCATAACGCTGCAGTACTAGGGTACTACATTGTTACAGCTCCACTGTATAAAGGAGATTTCAGAAAGAAGCATTTCAGGTTCTTCTTTCTCAAATCTATTTGGTTCACTTCAAGTCAAAGATAATTTCAGGGCTTTCTGGAATTAATGACGAATCAAGTGATCCTTTTGCCATGGCATCATTGCAATTTATTGAGGAAATGCTTGAGGATAAAGAAAACAATCTAATAGTAATAATAGCAGGACCTAAAAGACTTACCTTAGTTTGAAATGTCAATGAACAGAGAGCAGAGTGGACATAAGTAATGAAAACAGACTGAAATTAAACTGTACTACTTATTCTCAAATTGTTATACCAGAAGACTCAAGCAATTGCCACAGAGCCCATTATAAATCTAAATTCTGAACATGGAACATCACCTGCCCTGCAAATTCTTTTACTGTCTCAATAGAAGAGATATGAACGCACCCACACAGAATCTACCACTTGAAATGATCAACATAAATGTTATTTCAGAGAGCATGCACAGGGAGACTATTGATTTCAGGCTAGTGAATAGACGAGTATTGTTTGGCACTATGCCAGCCCCGAATCTCTCATTACATAACAGGTTGGAGTACAAAAATATGGATGATGATAAAATAACATTTTCCCAGCATAATGAAAGGAGCCAAGACAAATATTTATTAGTTTGGAGACTCTGAAAACATATGGCACGTTGCCAGCAAGGGTCTCATACGCAAGTGAGGTGGTTTCACTGTGTGTTCACTGTGCAGTATATACTAAAAATTTGGTCAGTATGGTTTAGCAGATAACTGCTTGCTGTCGAGAACTTCAGTAATGAGTAACAACAACAAAAAGTTAGGTGTGAAGAACAATCCTCTCCTTAAACCTCCACATCCCAAAATATATTTTTGGGGGAAGTTAGTCAGGCAGAACCTAGAGGCAAACCTGTATTAAATCTTTCATCTTAAGGGGAAATAAGAGACCATAAGCTTATTAAGATAGAAATAGCAACTACCTAAACTAATTATCCAAGTTACAAGTCTGATACACACTTTGCAAGAGATTTGGGTTTTTTTTTATTTTAAAGGGGTTTGATCTCTCAATGAACTTGGAGTTATGTATTTATTTCAAAGCTACCCCTCAAAAGTTTTAACAAAGCAGCACCCAAATATCTTGTATCTGATTATTCGCAACTAAGACTCTTTCAAAATCAGGCGTCACTGTATCTACTACTTTTTGCATAAGACTTCAGCATTAGAATTACACTTTGATTTAATATGCATGCGAAAGGGCAAAAATCATTCCGATTTTGGCCTGAGCAAATGGCAGTAGCTCTAAATCCTACAGAGGAAATTCTGAACTTACAGCAACAAACGGAGCTTCAATATCAGACTGTCCTACAAGTGCTCGGGTCATTGACAGACTGCAGCCACGCTGGCTGGCTCTGAAGTACCAGCATCCTTAATAGGAACTTGATGTCCACTGATGGAGGAAAAGAGAGGACACTGACCCCAGATACTTACCCCAGATAGCTTAGCCTTATGGGATAACTCCATCAATTCTTTTTAAGGAACTGAAACACCACAAGGCCAGAAACACTGATCAAACTAAAACCCCTCAGTGCACTCAAAAGCTGCCTGAAAACAGCTGACCTAACTCCTAGTAATTGGTTAAAGATAAAATAAAGCGATCCCTAAAAATAACAAGTGTACTAAAAAAGTCAGATCTTCTTCCTAAAGCTATATGCAAGCTTAAAGTTACATGCGATCTTGGAACTATGTTGAAAATGACAGGTAAAGCAACAGTAAGAACACTCTGCATTCAAGGATAACATGGCTTTTGAATATAAGTGTACACTGTAAAACTGTATAAGCTTTACAGTTTTAAAACTACACTTTTCAGAATTTCTATTTTTTTTTTAATTTAAAGATTAGTAATTTCTTGCTTATAAAACAGATAATCTTGACTACCTGGCCCCCTAAGGAACCTAACCCAAACACTAAACATCAATTTTTTTGCATTAAAAAAGTAGCAAGTTTATCTACCACCTTGTCAAACCTAATAGGCCTGTATCAGCAATCATTGTGTCCTTAGATAACTGCAAAAATGAACGATTAAACATACATTCAGAAATAAACATAAAGTGATCCTCTGCAAAAATCATGCCCATTCTCACATCCACAAGAATCTAAGTCACCATTTTACAACAAGGTAAGCTCATTACTCTGGATGCACATGTTTTACTGCGGTACTTATCTAAAGACAGATTTTGAGTAAGGGTTGCTGCTAGTTCTCATTTGACAATCAAACTCTGAAAAGACACCCGCCTTCTTCTAGCAGAAATCAGTTTGAGTTTTGGGTGTCCAGCAAGAAAACACAAAAACCACACCCTAAATTTAGATGGCTCGGTGACTGCCCAAGGGGAGGTGAGCAGGCCCCAGGAACCAGAACGCCAGGAATCAGGAAAAAAAAAAAAATTACCTTCCTTGTATTGTTCCTTTTTTAATTTGTACAGCTGAAGACTGTCTTCATTTTTCATCTCTAATCTCCTGATTTTGCTAGGAGTATATACTACAAGGGAAAGAGCCCAAAAGCAGAAGATAGGATCTAAAATACATTAAACTTTATATCAGTGATATCTTCCATCTGTTCTTCTATATATTGCATTGCAATACACATACACTCTCCTGCAGAGAACTATTTTCTGCTCTTCTGAGATAAAGTAACTCTGGTCAACTTCATTCTCAATCTCAATTTCACACAACAAAGCAGCAGAAGACTGCAAGCATCAAACTGCAAGTATGAGCAACACAATGAAATATTTCTGAGTGTTTCACATTTACCTGCCTCAAATACTCTACTTTGAAAGCAGAGCAATCACTTAAGGCAGGTATTTGCAAACATGGGCTATTTACAAACAATACTTAAGGTAATAGCACTTCTGTGACCAAGTCACATTTCCTGAGCAGAAGTTGTTTAGGAGATGAATAAAGCAGGTGATTAGAAGTTTCCCTTCCAAATCGACCATTATCTTTGACCATAGTTTGATTTATGTCATGTGCCTACTCCAGGGCAACTTAATTGTCTCGGTGGATTAATATGAACATTATTACTCTTGCAAAAACACATTCCTTTTAAAAGTGTCTAACACAAGAACTGAATGTGCGTAGACATCTCTACACATCCCGCTCTGGGGAACTGTCACTAAGGAGACACAAGCAGTTCAGAAACAGCCCCTTGTTTTGATATATTTGGACTAACTATCCAAACAACACCTTATAGTGAGGTTGAAACCTTCTCCTCCCTATTTCACTCCTCAACTTTGCTGTTTTTTCTTTTAATGCCGCCTCCTAGTATGAAGGAGACAATCTACACGGTCCTATTTACAGACAAATGAATTACTAGCTCTACTGCTGTTGCTTTTCAAATTAAATTCCAATTCAAACTGAAGTATATAAATTCAAACTTGGGAAGACAAATTCAATTTCAAATCTGTAAATATTTTGGGAGAACTTCTTAGAGAACTTTAGCTCTGGAGGCAATACCCTTCCTTTCTCCTGTGCTGTAAAGCAGGCTGCAGGTTGAGTGCAGCAGTTTGGAGGAATAAATTTGAGTGCAACTGGTTTGAAATCAAAAAAGTACAGAGAGAGTAATTTTGCTTATGCTACATAATATCTCCAAATTAAAAAAAACGCTTGGGTATCTAAGAGATGAGGGCACATTTATATCCAAATTGAGTGAGGGTTTTTGAGATTTTTTTTTTACATTTATATTTGCTTTATATCAGTGCAGGAACAGCATATGGACACCAAATATTACACATCAATTTTCACATTATTGCTTGCAGTGAATAGCAGAGCTGAACACACATTCCTATCTCTGCTATTTCCTGCTCTCAGTCTAGCACATCAGTGTAAACCCCCCGTGACCTTGCTGCAGTTTACAGGGTAAAGCTGCCTCTGCTATAAGGCAATACATGTGACAGAGAGCAGAAGTGATTCTGATACTGGTCCCTAGAGCAGTGCTCAATGTAACTTCCATCAGAAGGCAGGGGACACATGTTGGGCACAGATTGATGCAGGGAAGAGGAGAGGAGTTGTGTCAAATTGCTGTGTCTTCCTACTCCAGAGCCACAAGTCTCAACCCCAACTCTCTTTCTCACTGCTCAAAATGGAAACAGATCTGGTTTCCCCAATTTCACTTTCCTTTCCCCTTCACAAAGACATCTTAAAATTTAGTTCTATCAAAAAGAGGTGGCTAGTATAAAATAGATAATTAATGAATTAACTGAATTAATTAATGCCCACTCAACCCCAAACAGGAATGACAAAGTTTACAGAACACTATCAGGGTAGTTTTATTCATCTGGGGAGATGTGATCTGAATCTTCCAGCTATTTCACTTTCACCTTACAGAAAATATACAATAAAATAGGCCTTTATCCTCTTGGCATATCAAGAAAACAGATAGAATTCCAAGAGGATTGACAGGAATATAAGTACTCCAGTCTAAATTACCAAGGACTCCTAGCAATAAATATTACAGACCAAGCTTCACAGGTAAATGAAATTCTGACAGGACCTAAATCACGTTTTCAGAATAAAATCTCATTAGGACTCTCCACATGAAAACAAAGTAGTAAGAGCAGCTGTCATCAGGAACTGAAATATGGCAGAATGTATAGTCCTTAGCAAAGCTATCACACACCAAGAGCAAAATTCCTGATGTGGCATGAGAGGGAATCTTGCAATGAAGCACAAAGAATATTCTCAGAAAGCAACTGACAATAAGCAGAGGAGAGAATTGAGTCAAAAGCAATCCACACAATACCAAAATATTCATTTAATGACACAGTAAAAATTAAACTTGACCTTCACAAATTATTAAAACTCAGCAATTGAGAAAATTATCCAGAAGTCGTTCTACTTGATAAGTCAAAGAGAAAATATATTGACCTCATAAGTTCATAAAATATTAACAGGCTTCATGAAATGCCTTTAAGCTAATAAAGTTATCTAAGATTTCTTCCTCCTTTCAAGTCTTACTCAACTTACTTACATATGTATTAATTTCAAATGACATTAAAACTATCTGTAATACTACTGTTAAAGAAAAGGCTATTTTCCCCCAATTAACCCGAACGAATGACTTAAAAATTATTTCATCTGAAAGAAATTAAAAACATTGAAATTTTTAAAACTTATTCTATATTTCTGATAGTGTTTTGCATTTAAGAACTTGCCATTTTTCAAAGACCTTAGGCTGATTTCTTACAAGGCGGTCTTAGAATTTTTTTTTTTTTTGAAAATACTGCCTCTGAGATCAATATCAAGATTCTTTCCATATCATAGAGGACCAGGGTTATTATTTGTTGGAGATCCGAGTTGACGAAGCTTATGAGCGAGCTGGGATTACCAGACTAACACTCAATGTGAGTTATATCTAGCTCYCCACAATTATTTACATTATGCTCCCTCTGCTGACTCTACAAAAAAAAGTCCCCTAAATAATTTAAAAAGCTACTCTAAAAAGTCATTTAGAAATTATCTGTTCCAAATACTTCAAGGAGTTAAAAAGACAGAAAATATAATTCTGAGGAATGCCAACTCCTCGTGGAAGTCAGTAGAATCAATTTTGCCTTAGAAGATAAATCCTTCCCTATGATAGAACCCATATTATTAATCATTCTAATCCCTGAATACATCACTAGGGAAGCCATTTATGATGCTCTTAGGAAGTTTTTTCAGTGTCTCCAAGTTTTATATTTAGATTAAAAAGAAACCTACTAAATTCAGTTTTTGTACTACTTAATATATCTTTATAAGCTTTCCTCCTCAGCTGAATGCACATCCTACCTAAATTTTTCTGTTTATCCTTTGTAATGTGATTTGAGAGAACAGTAATCTATCAATGTGACACACCACCATATTTCCTTCTCCCTTTTTGAAATAATCCATAAAGAGATCGAAGAGATAATTTGTAAAAAAAAAAGCAAAAAAAAAGAAGCAAAAAAAAAAGCCACTCAATTCAGAAATAACAAAGAGCTTAACATTCTACTACTATAATCTCACAAAGTAGATAAGCTTCATGACAACACAATGCCTTCTTTTATTACATAAAACATAATATCTTATAAGACTAAAATACACGATTTCATTGTTACATGTAGTAAAAGCTATTACTGGAGCATAATTATATTGAGGAGAAAAGTATTATATCAGTATTATTATACATAAGGAAAAAGAGTCTTCATACAGTAACCATGTCCAAAGCACACAATGAAATTAAGTCTCTGTCAGAGCTGGTGCTGATTGTGGGGATACATAAAATCAGTACACCAAACGCAGTGTAATTCCTATAGTTTCAATACAGATGCTCATTCTGTTGAGCATTAACAAAATCCAGGTACTTACCAGGTCAATTAGGCTCTCCTGGATTCGGTTCAGCGTGGTGCGTAATCTGCTGCTACTGAGGCCAAGGCCTGTTGATTCAAACTGCAAGAAATATATCCTATTGAAGTTTGGAAAGGAAAAGCACTGGTACAAGCTGTATAGTGATATAACAAAACTTCAGTTTGTAAATACTGGTTACAATTTACTTTCAGCAAAGTTTCAGCACATAATTGCAACCATACAAATATAAAAAGAAAGTTGACAGAGGTCACTGCACTTAACATGGCACTTACAGAAAGGATGACCTGAGTGCATTTCATGAAGATGACACTTCACCGTTCATATCAATAAGCAACCAGTACCCTTTATGGTTATAACTCTGTATTTGGGTGCAGGTTTCTTAATTTTTTCCATTCTGGAGACTAGTCTGAAAGTCTGCCACTGGATCAAACCACTTCAGTTAAATGTCCTTGGCTTCTCCCTCTCAAGCTATACAATTATTTGTAAATCCTCACAAACTACCTAAGCATAATTTTGCATAAGCAATTTATCTTCATATAACAACCATTACACAGTGTTATGACCTAAGAAACATGCCATCTTCATGTTCATGGCTCAGAAGTGTTATGGCACAGGTGATCAGCTGGGATAAATCAATATAACAACAGGGATTTCCATGTAAATGCAATGACTGATACCAGCTGAAGGTCTGATCCAGAATATTTATTTTCTATTTCAATTTACAAAAAATAAACAACGAACTAACAAAACAAAGGAAGTGGAGATGGGTCAACYAAGAAACACACATTTTACGTCCAGACTCTCAAGGTTTGGAATTCTGGTATGTGATTCACACCAAAAAAAGTAATTTGCGAGCAATATTTAGAGTATTGTAGTCTTTTGAATTAGACTTCCTTTAAAAACACTGAAGTATGAAGAAGAATGTTAGTCATTTCAATGACCTACCATAATTTTCTTCCAAATTCAATGAAAATTTATGTCTGAGCTAAATTCTTCTTGGAAGTATCAAGCTTTCTCCAGTGACTATGCAGAAGTCTAAAACCTTATCTACAAGACATGAATTCCTACCATAGGACTTATGGTAAAAAAAAAAAAAAAAAGAAGTGGTCACACTTGTTTTCTTTTCTGGTGAATTAAACTATTTTACAAAAATAACTTGTATTTTTCTTCACATTTTTAATATAAAAATAGCAGATCTGAGCTGCTTTTATTTTGCAGAACAGGAAAAAAGCAAATATTTTTTTCTTTAAAAAATTCACACTCTCAACTTCCATTTATTTTTTTCCTCCTTAGGGTACTCAGGTATCAAGTATTTCAAATATAGTCATAAGATCTGTGAACTCAAGATTGCCTATTCCCCTTGTTAATGCATGAACAAGAAGAAACAAAATATTTTTTTCATAAGAAAAAAAATAAGAGCTTTTCATAAAGCTTTTCTTAAGAAGGAAACTCTTTTTATAAGAAAATATATCCAGAATTAAAAATGGTTTTGCAGATTTCAGTCATTACATCTTTTAAAAAGGCTTGCTTCCATACCACCAAAACTACATAGCTTACATTGTCTGCCAGCAATCTATTTCTCTTTATATTTTTCAACTAAAATTTTTTCCTAACTTATAATAGTTTAAATAACTTTCAATTAGCTACTTTGATAGATTTAATAGGCAATTCCATATTTGCAACACATACAAAAGTATCTAAAAGTAATTTTAAAAATCTGTAAAATACACCATTGAGAACTCCAGACTGATCACATGACAGTGTAGCCTGAAGTCTGAAATGTGTGTAAGAAATAAAAGTTTCGTTAGTATTTTTTTCCTCAAAGATAGAATCTTATAATTTTATATGGAATACATCAATTATCAGTATTAAACTTTCTTACTTCTTGGAAGCTTTGTTACTCCTATAGGTAAAATGCTACATACCTTAATTCCCCAAATTGATGACCTAGCAAGCCACACTTAACAGGAAACCAAAATATCAAAGAAGTGAAAGAAAAATTGTACCAAACAGCAATTCCAAATGACTCCTTAACTAAAAAAGTGTTTTCTATAAAAATCTGTCCCATTAATTTTATTAATATTAAAATGTCTTGTCAAAAAAGAACTCTCTCAAATTCATTCTGTTAAGGCTATCCTGTAGCATGTTCATAAATGTCTTGCACTTTTGTGAGTAGTTATTAAATGTATTATATTTTCCTATTAAGTTGTTCTATAATTTGAGAAGAGGACAAAAAAACAGTCTTAATTTGCATCTCAGAAATGAAAACGGTATTAAATGAGCAATTTTGGTGACAGGCATGTGAAGTTGTTACTAATGAAGAATGCCAAACACTAAATACATAGAATAACCATCCTAAAATGTTCGGGAAAAAGTAATGATTTATCAACAATAAGTTCTGAATCCTGTTTTTCACCGAATTGACCATGATCTATGGACAATTACTTCCCTTACATATGCACAACACTAACATTTAAACATACTAGATGTTTTTTAAAAAAGTCAGTGGTCTAAATCACATACCATCAACCATCTCTCATTTTAAAACATTTATAAACACTATGGGAGATGAGGACATTAAAGCAGCATTACAAAAGGGTTTACTATATTTATAGACCCTTTGTAAGCATTATGTTTCCCATGAAAAAAACATATGTCAAAACAAAAACTAGGTATGCTACAAAAACATCACAATTGTATCCATCTGCTATGTTTACCTGCCTAGCACTGTGTTGTTCTCTGTTAGAAGCAGAAAATGAGGAACTTGCTATGGGCTTTAAAAACACAAAACAGAAGGTGAAGAAAAAAAAAAAAAAAAGGAATAAAAGGAATATAATATGAATACCAGAAGAGTTTATTAAGCCAGAGAAAACCAATTATCCTAAAAAAAAATACCATCCAGCTTCTAAACACAAACAAACTGCAAATATACTCGTCCCGCCAAAGAGAGCAGCTCAAAACCATTTTGAAATGTATGCTGAAAATCTAATCCAACCTGCCAACAGATGATGATGAATTTGGAACCCCATGAGATTACTGCCTGTGGAGTAATTTACATGCCAAAGGAGGAAAAAGTTTCTACACACAGATTTTCATAAATACTTTAAGATATTTCTGCTGAAAGTTGATCTATGTTTTGTAGAGACTTTGCCAACCAGTGTTTATTTCAGGATCATTCTCCAAAAGAGAAAATGAGTTGTTTACATTAACACAGTTAGTTTGACAGAAGAATACTAGATGTGGGACAGTGCACTTCAAACCTCTCAAACCCAAGCTGCTACTCAACACACAGACCCCCTTCTCCATCTCCTCTTGCTACTCTTACCTGCGTTAGAGAAACACATATAAAAAAATTAAACCAAGTCACCACCCTTTTTCTGCCCACTCTCCTGCTCCCCAGATTGTGCCTCTATTTTTGATAGTGTCTGTCGTCTTCTCTCCTTTCAAGCTAGAAAAAGATTACAAAATGTACTCAAAAAAAACCAAACCAGTATTCTCATCCCAGTGATAATGATTCCAATGCTTTTTCTGCACATCACGGATCTAATCAGCCTTTTCTTACTCCCACATTCAAAACCAGACCGATGCCACAGTTTTTCCTGTGGGAACATATACTTGATAGTATTCTAAGTAGACATGTCCTGTATTATTATTCTGGGCATACAGTGATAATCTGAAACAAATTATGCTTCCACTTACCATGTCATTTCGGCCAAAAAAGGTATAGACTGCATACAGATAGTAATCAAAGAGCTGGGACATGAAGTGGATCACATCAAATGCAATGGGTTTCAGGATATTCATCATCTGCATGTATTTCCCTTAAAAAAAAAAAAAAAAAAGGAAAAAGAAAAAACCAGTGGATTAGTTTTCTCAGCACAGGTGCTACAAAAACAGCAGTGAGTTTGACAAATTCAAAACAAGCTTTACAGAGTTTATTATTTGCCTTGAATATTAAGTATAGTAACTTAGGAATATTTTAGAAAATATTTATTTGGCTTAAAAACAAAGCGAGGTACAACAACTGAAACAAGATGTGTACACTAACACGCATCTAAGTGACTTAAATCACTCTGGTACCAAAATGAAAACAAAAGACATTCTGGTTCCTTCAAAAGTTTCCATTTTTTTTTTCCAATAACAACCACCCATAAATATCCCTCTTAGGGATAAAGAATAACTTTTGTTATAAATTGAGAACTTAATATATTGAGATGACTGGAGAGTACAGAGACTGGGTGGAACAAACTGGAGGACATCAGTGTCATGCAGCCATGGTCTGATGAGAATTAAGGATCTAGTAGGCAAGTGATTTTAGAAGAGAAGTTTCTAGTGGATACAGTAGTATAGATCAGAAAAAAAAGAACAATTCTCAAAGGAGAATCAAAGAGCTTATTTTGCCTAGCAAAAGTGACATAGAAAACTTTCCTATAAATCCACTCGACACTAAGTGTTCTTCTCCCTCATATTTAAGTCAAAGGATGCTACCACAAGACAGAATGAGTATAAATTCATCGAGATCAAACTGAGACGGAACATGTAGAGGACAGTTACTCTGTAATAGGTTTATAAAAAAAGGCAGTTGGAGTAAGAAGCCCTAACAGTTTGAACTGTGCACCTGACATGTTTCTAGAGGGACAGGCTGATAGAACAGATGTACCAATGAACAAATTTGTATCACCAGTCCAATCATTTTAAACGGAACTGGATCCCTCTTTGTTTTTTACTTCTCACCATATTAGTTTTTTATTTTAGTATTTGTCACTGAATGCACATCCAGGCAGCAGAATAAATTCTTCTCTTTCTTTATGCTCCCTGTTCGCTCCTCTACACACTATTCTAACCTCAGTGTCTGCCATGCAGCTTGCAAGTTTAGAGCCCTGAAGTCAACAGTCTTTCTAAAAAGTCCCTTCTGGTCTTAATATTTTCTTACGTCCAGCAGCAAGGAACACGACCTGCTGGCTAGCCGAAGCCTGACTTGCCTTTTGTCCTGTTTAAGAACCAGAAGGAATATATAACTATCTTTGAATTATTATGGTAACAGATGGCAATTTCTGGACAAACCTGCAAGTATGTTGGATGTAACAGATAATTTACCAAACCGTAACATTCCATGCACATTTTGAAAAAAAATGCTCAAGGGTGCCAAAATCATTTTTTTAACTCTAGTCAGCAATACACTACTGTTTGGCAAATGAATTTATTAATTGATACAGATTATGATGTCTCATGCCAATAAGTGGAGCAACAAAGCAATAAAATTAGGTGTTGTTAGAAGGTTATTTGAAATTTTTTAAACAATTACTTGTCCCACTCAGTAAAGATTACACTGACAAATACAGGATACAGCTAATCGCTATAGGTAGAATCAGGCAATAACTTGACATTATTCTATGATTATTACTTCACAGGTGTCTATATAGCTTAGACAGCCTGATTGAGTATGACGCATCAGAGTCCCACTTTGCTAAAATGCACAATTATATTTTTTTTAAAGTATACATTCTGGTGTGTGGTTTTTTCTTAAAGATTTGACACTTACAATATTTAGTATCTGGCAACTTAACCCGTTACTAATTGCATGTTTTTTAATGTTTGATCTTGTATTATACATGTATACCAGTATTATACATGTATACCAGTATTATGAACAAACTGAACAGCAGATTCAGAAAGCTCTGCTCATTTTCCAAAAGGGAAAAATTAATGCAGCAAATCCCAGGAGAGATCAGTGTGAAAATTTAGAGATGTTTGGAAAAGGATGACATACTATGAAACCAGATGTCATCTTCCTATGTGCTGTTTCAATATTCTGTATTAATACATGTTGATTTTCTCCATTTGCTCTTCGTGCTAAACTTGTTTTCCAAACTTGCATGCACACCATATACATAAGAATGCCATGTCACATTCTGGACAGTTGGATTTCCAAATATCTGTGCTGCTGGCATAAATATTGAAGGTAGTCTCTTGGGCACAATCCTATGCTCTTTCAAATGGCTACATGATATACATCACCCAAGCATTGTCCCTGTAAAATCTTTTGAAGCCAAGAACATTTCTCTCTTACTACATCACTCAGCATCTTGACTCGAGTGTTCCAAGAACATTTCCTCCTAGCTGCTTTCTCTAGTAGCATGCCAGCTTTCAACTTCTATACATTGTTCCTTAGTTCCACTAAAGCTCTCACTGAGGGTCCAAAAGGGTGTGGGAGAACATTTTCAAACAGGAGTAATAGCCTAAACTCATGCTCTGCTAGAAATTCCCAAGAAATATCTGAAAATACCGTTCAGAATTTCAGCAGTTCAAAGTAGCTAGACCTTCTATTACTACTATTAGAGAAGCTCTCTGTAATAGTGTTTTTTGTTTTTGTTTTTCTCTAAAGTAGTCAGTATTGCCTGCACTTCTTTTGCTTTTGAAGAGAAGCAGGTAGGTAGAGTACACTATCAGACTAAGCTATATAAAACTGACCACTAAAAACAAAAAGGCATCACTACCTCCTGAAAAATAGGTATCTGAATTTTAGTATATCTACAGTCATATATAAAACTCCTTCCTCTAGACATTTAACAGAGTTCACTCTTCCTTTGTATATTTTTTTCTTCCTTCTTTCAACATCTTCTCTTACTTGACTTACTTGACTAAATCCTAATTTAAATCCTTATGTTCACCTCACTCCAGGCTTTTAAACCTCCTTTCATTTATGATTTGTTTTTAACCAAATTCAGTGAGCTGATCCAGCTCACCAAAACTCACATTGATGCAACATAAAAAGGCAGGAATGATGGTTACAAAACACAGCACGGATAAAAACTATTCAAAAATGGACATTACTGCCACCAAAGCAAATCTCTGTTAAATCAGGGCCTTGTTTTCAAGGAACAGAACTTTTACGAGTACAGACTTTCTGCTGCCTCGGACATATCTATAATATGTCCTGCAGTTGGGTATAGCTCTGCTTATTTTTCTGAGACTCCACATTGTTGGTATTGCATATGTGATTCACTTTGGTCAACTTTTGTCTTGTTGTAGATCTAAAAACTAGACAATTAGCCCAAACTGGTTGCCCAAATTTCCTGTGCAGAATGAAGCAGGTCCAGAGGACAAGCATTACAATAGCGATGCATACAAAGATACCCAGGGCAGGAAATAAACTCTATTATCCTCCAATTTGCCTAGTTTCTCCACTGATAACGAAGGGACTCTATACAATCAGTTTAGATTACACTCTTTTACGTGGGTGAAATTAAGCAGTGCAAATATCATGCTATTTTCCTAGCCCAACTCCTAAAACAGTCTGAGACGAACTAAAGCCTCGTGGCATTTGCAGAAGAGATGTCTGTTAAATGAGGTTGTGATCATCCTGCTCCAGTATAATAACCAAGAGAGCCACGAGTTGTACCTCTGTGACTGAAAAAAATGGTTAGTAAAGATATATTTAAGAGGCAAAAGGGTCATCCAAACAACTATAGATCCATTAGTCTAACTTGCAGGATGTAGACCATTAGATCAAGTTTTGAAGATGATATGGAAATGACAGAAACAGAAATATGGAGGTAAAATTCGGATAAAGCAAATTATGGATCTACCAAAGGTGACCTGTATCAGACTAAGATATACTCTCTTTAGAGAAGCTATTTGGTCATCTGGGCAAAGGCAATATGGTCCATTTCATCTACTTGGGCTCTAGTCAAATTATTTATTTTATAATGTTGCTTATTAATAGGCAAAGCTGGAAACATTTTTGAAACGTGAAAGGGACTATAGAGAGATTATCTGCTGAAAAGGGAAATATCTGGAAAAGCTATAGTGAAGATCCCAACAATTGGCCACCTCTCACATTTTCATGAATATCTCTGGCATAAAAATAACTGTGTGATAAGGAAAAAATAAGGAGGCACTTACAATAGGTACAGGAAGAACTGGAGGACCTTGATGACTGAACGTAGCAAAAATTGGACAAAATTCAGCACCACAAAATGTGAAGCCATGCGTTTAGGGACCAATTAATACACCTCACATTTTTCTGCTATAAACTGAAAGCTTATCACTTGAAGTGAAATGGGAAAAGTGAAGGACAAGCTGGCTGTATAATCTCATTACAGAATGACTGATCTGCCAGTACAACAAAGCTGTGAGAAATCTGAAGAGGTGTAAAAAGGAAAAAAAATGTACTTGAGACCAGGAAGCTGTGACAACTGTGACACAACATAGCAAAATCTCATTCAAGTACTGCACACGAATTTGATAAGCTTGTAACAAGAGCAGTAAAAGAACTGAGAAAGCAAGGGACCTAACCTTTGAGGGATAAATACAAAGGACACTAAAAAGTTTGGCACATTTAGATAGGAAAACAAAGGCTGAAAAGAAAAAGGATTACTTTATATAAAACAGCAGGATAGTATACACCAAAGAACAAGGATGTCTGTAAAACTTAAGAGATTTTGGCATAAGAACAAGTGCATAAAAAATACGCATTTTTTTCCTTTAAGCAGTTAAATTGATAAGGCTTCTAGAGTAGGATTCCTATTAGATAAAAGTGATAGGTGCAAAATGCAACTATTCTTAGAATGGAGTTCTAAAAAATAGCACATTTACAAGCGCTATTATTCCATGTCTCCCTCCTTGTTACAGAGGCTGTATTTGGTCCCTTTCCAATTCCATGTTCCAAACAGAGCCGCTGTTAGTCATTAGAGGATTAATATAAAACATCTTCAACAGAAGGGGAAAAGTGTATATATACATATATAAAAATTTTGTAAAAAATAGAGGGTTTTTTTCTTTTAATATTTTGAAATTCAGTGAAAATATGTGTTGTAATGCACAGGTTTGCATTAAAATAAGAACCATATACTCCTACAATTGTTCTACTTACCAACAAGTCTTATTACATTCAATGTAGTATTAGTTAGGATAGGTGCATTCACTTTATTGAGATTATAATCTGATCTCTTTCTGCTCCTCAGGGTTTCTCGAGAAATACTTTAAAGAAAACAAAACAAAACAAAACATTCCAATGTGACTGCCTAGAATATGCTATTATTGCATAATAATATATTAATGAAAATCAAGTAACTTAAGCAAAAAACATCCTACTTTCACCCTTCACAAGATGGTATGTCTTTCAGATATTAGTTTTTGATTTATTTATTGATGTTAAAGCATAACTGGCTTAGGACTCAAGCGTTTAAAAAGACAAACCTAGCCTAGTTTACTGAAAATAGTGCTAAAGAAACCAATTTGATGTCTTGAAGTTCTGCAGGTCTCTATGGCTTCAAAAACCATTTACATCCCTCTGCCTCAGGTTCATTGTTTATGAAGTAAATAGAATGAAAACAGTGCAAGCCATCAAGAACAAGCAGCAGATTAGTGAGCTAGAGGCAAAAAGGTCTGTAAATATATGTAACTAAAAGAAGAATCTAGGAAAATGTTAATACTGAATCTAGGAAAACATTAATATTGGATCTAGGAGAACACTCTACCATACCTCAAATGGTATTCTTCCAAAAATGCAGCAAATATTAACAGTTTCACAGAAAAGAGCTATGGACACTGACTGCAGTTTGTCTGATTGAGTAGTTCATCACATCACCTATTCAGCTTCCTTGAAATTAAGTAGTTAATGATATACCTTACATGACGTTCTTCCAGTTCTCCTACAGACCTCTACACATAGTTAATGTTTGCCTAGGTCAGAAAGTCTGACCTAGTATTTAACTTGTGCAGTACCCTAAAAACAAATCTGTAGCTCAGGTCCTTTTCAATGTCAAAGAGTTAGCTTTTGTTCTTCCTTCTCAAAATGAAACAGAACTTAGAAAATCCAAATGTCTGCCTGCAATCTACAGCAGAATTTAAGACTTTACCTGTAAAAGATTGTTTTCTACAATAGTAGAAGCCCAAACCCCCTGTCATTCCTCTGCAATAGAAAATCACACATGCACAGAGACCTTCACTTAACACCTAATGCTCATTAATCAGYTTTCCACTACCTGCTTTGAAGAGTCCTAATCATCCTTCAAAACTTTGCCTTCCAAAGTTGTTATTTTTTTCCCCGCAATAACGATGAATAGTTTAAAGCTCTCTTCAATTCCAGGGATTTAACTGCTAGGACCTTCTAACTATGCAGGGAACATAACAATTTTTTGATTATTCCATTATCACAGAACAGAGAGTAGACAGGAAATGAACTAATTAATTAGCCAGAGATCAGAAGCACTTAAATAAGTAGCACAAAAGATCAAGTACTCACACAGCCCACTTACCTTTTCACAGGGGCATCTCCTGTCTGCTCATCCACATAATCTCTTTTCAGCTCTTCAGGAACATCACTGTCACTATCATACTCCTGATATGCACTTTTCTCTTGCTCATCCGATTCATACTGCAAAATGAATGCATTGACTGCCATTACTTTCTTTATAATAACTGCCACCCTTTAAAAGAAAATTTTGGTCACTGCTTGACTTTCATCCCCATTGGAATAATCACAGGTTGAGAAGTTGCTTACAATGTTCAGTAAAGAACACAACGGGCAAATTATATAAACATAGCAGGTAAATTATACAAAGCCATATGTAAGTGTATTTCTAAACAAACTTCTATTCTCAGATGTCATACAACCCATTTGACATACTTCTCCTAGCTGTACAAATAGGAATAATGCATTATATCATTCTAAGAAAAAAAGGCTGTAAATAAGTTGTTTCAGGGGAACAAATCAATGGAGGTTATGTTGGGTTTTTTTAAGAGATATTACATTTTAATTGCTTACTATAACACCTAAGTAGGGCTTTTTTGGGGACGAGGAAGCTGAATACATATTTGTTGTGGTGTGATGGTTTTTGATTTAGGGATTTTTCTTGTTCATTGCGAGATATTTTTAATTTGTTTTCAAAAACAAGGCATTCTATTTATAATCGAAGGTACATGATCCTGGTATTTGAAATACTTATGTGATTACCAATGAAACAACTATTTCCTCTTTACTAGGTTGAAAAACCTCACGCATTTCCTCCTTTGGCAGGAGGAAAACCTCATGCATCATTTGCTTAACTCAATACAGATGCCACAGAACTTACTTCCAGAATAAATCTTCTGAAAAATGGGAACGAACAGTTAAACTAACTGTGCATACCTGCCTTGAAATGAGGCGCTTTCTCCCACTGAGAAACAAGACTTGCTGTTAATGACACCATTTGAAAAAGTAGGAAGCCTAAGTAGTTATAGACACTTTAACTACTGCCTTAGCCACAGTTTCAATCTTCTGAAACTGTTCTGCTCAGTTGTTACATGGAGGGAAAGTTGCTTGAAACATATGAAGTGTAATTCAATAATGAAAAGATTTATGCTTTTTTGTGTCTGGAAAAAAATGAGCACCACAGACTACAGGATATATAATTCAATGAAGGATTCCCATTGTAGACATTTATAATTGCCACACTATCACTTATAAGAAGTTTTCTTCAAACACAGATATAAGCAAGTATCCATAGTTCATGTAAAACTGTGCAATTAGGATTTTTTTTTTCCTGCAGAAGACACCTGTAAAATGCTTCAATTAAGTAATACTTAGCCATAATCCCTTTTAAAAAGTATTCTTGAACGCACTGCAGTTTAGGTGCTTTAGACATTTTATTCAATTATTTGCCAAGTTTTCCACAAGCTTTGTTTGGTAAATCACAAATCACAGGAAAACAGATGCTTACTGCTCTATGATGAAAGCTAGTTTCTGGAGTTCCTACACAACCATCAGCGCACTAAGCACATCCCTCTGGCCTTTTAACTTTTCCTCCCTACTTCAGTCAAATGAAAACCACCTTTGAAGCAGCTGAGCTTATATATTTATTTATTTATATTTTTTATTGATTTCCTTGTATTTCAAAAAGGAATTGTCTTTAGGGTTGATTACAGACAAAAGAGAGTTTATAGTTCATTTAACTAACTTGGATGAAACAGCAGTAGAGAGAATTACAACCACTAGTAAACCTGCCGTGAGTCAGTTAAAACCTAGTGATAGTGAAACAATATACTGACTAGAAATCATTAAAAGCTAGTAATTTTTACATATTTAGTGTCTTAACTTTGAGTTTTAAATGAGTTTACAGGGAAAGATATCTATTAAGAAACCTAAATCTGCTAAACTGTAAATTTGAGATAAAAGCATTGTATATTTCAAAATGTAGATAAGTAATTCATAACTATCAAATACTGTCTTTAAACTGGAGATCTTATAAATTCATTTCTGAATATGCACAGTCTGCAATATATTTTCAAGGTGCTAAAAGAGATTCAGTTATCCTGTGGCTACTATTAATAATTTTTTCACAAGTATTTAGGCAATCAGCCCAAACAAGTACATTGGACAGCAATAAGAATTATCAAAGTTGAAGTGTTAAAGTAGCTGTATCACAAGTAAGTCATTTTAGGGAACTACACAAAATGGAGAGGAAGAAGTGTCTCACTGAACCTTGAGAAATGTAATTAAGATGGCTGGATCTAGATCCTTATTTTCAGTTCTCCTGAATGGCAATAATTACGCTGTTAAAAGGATTTCCAAATTCTTAAAAAAAAACCCTGCCAATCCTAACTGTCATACATTTGACAAGCAAATCAGCTGCTTATACCCTTGTCACTACATTTTCAGGTGTTATTTAGAAACAAATAAAATTGTAGAACCTTTGCCCAAAATAATATCAGCTTAGAATGGAACATCATCAGAAACTAATCAGTCAAGAAAACTGAAACATACAACACAAAATAAGTATAAAAAATTTACTCCTATTACCTAATAGATTATTACTTTATTATTATTTTTGTTATCTAAAGCATTAAGAAACAAATGTAATTATTTTCAAGATTTCTTTCTACACACCAGCCCTTTAAAACAGCCTGAAGCACTGCAAAACAAAATTTCAAGCAGGAAGCCTGGTTTCCTGGCACTGCTGTAAAAAGTAAAACCACCTACCTACCTAACAGAGTAGGTTAGCTTGAGATCTTACACAGTGCTTCAGTTCACAGACCCTCACATTAAGATAACACTGATAAACAAAACCAAACAGTACTTAATGGGATCCAGATCTGCTTCCTCCTGAAGTATTCCTTACCCCATTGGAAGCAAGCACGTCTTCCGTCTCGTCATCTTTGCTGTCAGCCTGGATTTCAAAGGGGTTCCCCCCGTTGCAGTACTGCTCAAATAAAGTTGCTGCTGCTGAAAGGGCCGAGGGGGGCTGCTTACTAGGGGACACAGATGGGGAGCGGGACTGCTCCATGAACTTGAACTCCTATTAACATAAATAAAGCACAGCTTTATTCACGGCTAGTTTCAGGATCATTATGAGCAAGACGCTGTAAGTGCCCATCCTAACAACAAACTTCTAGACAATTAGGCTGATATAATATTTTTTAGCTTTCAAAAACTTTACTTTTCTATGCACATCAGTTAACCTTGAATTTGGTATTTTACATAGCTCGTCTTTCGTTTTTTTTAATAGTTGCCAGCTACAATATGCAATAAGTCACTTGCATTCCAAAAGTGTTTGCTTTCAAAAACAGTGTTTTTTGTTTTTATAGAAACATAACATAGTATTTTCATAACAAACAAAACAAGACCTAAAAATCTAATAAAAAAATGTAGGCTTCTTTACACAGTTTAACTTGAAGTTTACTAAAGAATATATAGATTTTTTAATATTTGATTTTTTAAAGTTATTTCATAATTTTAAAAATGTATTGCCCATTAAATTTCTGAGGAGTTAATGAGTACACACACACACTTTCAAAGCAGGGATAATGAGTGGAACATGCAAGAGCGTTTGTTTCTAAAAACCTGAACTTGCACTACTCAACTGGCAGAGCATTTTTTAGCTATTAAACTACTTCAACTATTTATCTTCACAAATGGCAAAAATGTGTATTAGCACTTATCCAAATACCTGATTAACAAAATAAATGGACTGCAATTTTAGATTTCAATTGGTTTAAAGCAACTCATCTACTTCTGCGTTTGCCTGCTGCTCATCTCTCCATTAAAAATGTTCTTTCTTTTCGTACTGTATGATAGGTCCTCTTCGCCTCCTTGCTACCTCTGCCCCAAAAGCTTTTTGCTTGCTTTTATAGTTAACCTAGCAGAAGCTACAAAATTATCTTTTGCTTGACATTGCTCAGCTGAACCCGTTTTGGACGTTAGCGACGACTTTACGTATCCACATCTCAGGAGGGGAACCAAGTGAAATGTACCCAGCATAGGTTAAACTTACACCTATTACTTGTCCCTTTCAGGAGAGCTCAGTCACAGAAATCATGACCTCCAACACTTTTTGCAATTCAGCCCACAAGACCTTCCTTAAACAGACCAAAACTAGCATAAACTAGTCGGCACTCATTTAGCTACTTTTAGAAACCCATTTTTCAGCATCTTACTCTCAAATAAATGATTTAAAATTGGAAAACTCCACATTTGCTGCTATCCTACCATTTATTTTTTCTCCTTGACATATCTGAATTATTAACAGCAGGTTACTACATGAAAAGTAATAAAGGCTAATGCTATGCTTACAATTCTAGCATCTAGTGTAAACCTCCATCTGCCTGAAACAGAGATGCTACTTTTCAAAAACATTTGATGAAAAGCATCTGAAGATGAAATACATGTCTTCTAATCAGCCATTAAAAACACTAATAGCTCATCCACCTTACTACTGCTCAAAACACCTGCACTCTGAGCTCTTAAAACACTCATATATTTGTATGTGTTATTTTTAGAACGTACATGAAGCTGCAAAATACTAAAGCTTGATTTAACAGGGCAAAGTTCCCAGGTCTCATTCTCCAAAAACATTCTCAATTCTTCAAGACGGGTTCTGCAATACAGCAAATGAACATTCTTAATCAGCATTAATAGCAAAACAGAGCAGACTGAATTATGTAACAAAATGCCTTCCAGAACCACACAAATCACACTAGAAAATGGATACTTAACTCAGTCCAATGGCAAAGCACCTGAAAGCTGTGTTATTTTATAACTTCTCTGGAAAAATTCTCAGAGAACGCCAACCTCTGAAACTTGGAAACAATTTTTTTTCCTCAAAACCATTCATAAGCATAGATGAAGGTTTGATCGTGCAATACTATGCAACAACAATGGTTACAAATCCCCTAAACTATATTTTATTTCATATCTTTACTTTGACATGAATACTAAAAAAAAAGTGGGAAATATAATCAAGGCATTGTTTCTCTGCATTACCTCTGGAATGTTCTTGACCTTTATTTAAAACCTTTTGCCATGTAAGTAGGAACTGACAGGGAAGGTCAGCAATGAGGACTTATTGCTGTTGTCTGTTCTTAATATATATTTTACTGTTTTGTTTAATGTGTAGTTGTAGATAAATCATGCACTGGGATTCTATTCAAGCAGTGAAACATTCCAAAAATATCACCATTTCCATCATCAAAACAAACATTTTTACCCTAAAAAACACACTCAATGTTTTGAATTATGACTATATTTTGCTGTATAAATTTACCAACTAAATTTAAGTCAGGTTAAAGCCTGACTTTTAGAGGCACTGAATACATATAGCCTGTAAATCTTCTGCCAATAAAGCCAACAGGAACAGTAAGCAAAGTAGCTCTGAAAAACAAGAGCTACAATTAACTTCTTTGAGAGGAACCTTTTAAACACAAGCAGGATTTCCTTGGTCAAAACAGTATTCACTTAACCAAGCAGAGAATTAGATCATAAAGCAGAGGAGTAACCAGATCAAAACAGCTTTTCCAAGGAGATGAAAGCTGCTAGATGAGGAGGGAATTTGAGAAAGCTTCATTCTGGGGTGCCATGAACAGCTTTGGCCATAAGAAAGCAAGCTCAGCTTGAAAAGAACTATGAAAATGTGACTCTAAAGCATGGACATATTTCTACATAACTTGATATGACAGTCAAAATAACATACCTAAAGTATTTCAGAACCACACACGATCAGCTCCTTCTATGTAACAGCATAGAAAAAGAAATATATAATAATTTTTGCCAAAAAATACAGACTTCAGAAGCATTCATCATCTTTGGAAAGCACTGTGATAGGTATTGGAGAAGACAGCTAAGTAGTAGTCTGAAAAACTACTAAATTTCCAAAGAAAGGTTTTCATCTTTATCCAATTTGCTTGCTGTAAAATTGCAGTTTTCCATAAATACAGCAGAAGCAAAGGCTTCTCTGAAGAGGTAAAGAGTTCAAGTCCTATTCTCATCATGAAACATATCCCACTATATGAAACCAATCTGCAAACCTCTGCAAACCTCTGCAAACCTCTGCAGCCATGTTATTCAGTGCCTCTGGAAACCATTTAGAACTAAAAGCAACAAAAAGTCATTAAACTCATCCAACTCCATATATAGTAGTCTCACCTGTGGTATGTTTTGAAATAGTTAATGCTTTGTCTTCTGATAGATTCTTGCAAAACTTCTGACTTACTGCCACAAAATTCTTCTCCAACTTGCATCAGCCTATAATGATAAAACATAATTTAGAATAGATCTATTCAGAACTGTTGAGCAATAGTCGAGAAAAATCTAACACAGTAGTACTCTTCTTTCAAGCAGAATCTCAAGTCTCAATTATTACCAGGTGAGTACACTAATCTCCATAAAAAGCAGAAGACCAATGTTAAGTTGCAAAGGCCACATTAATTCCATGAATGTCCATGTCACACTCCCTTTCCGCATTATGAAACCCTACACACATATAAACAAAAAGCCATAAGCAAAGCAAAGCATACAGTTGTTTGGGAAACCTATTACACAGGTTACCCATCATTTCACTACAAAAATTATCAAAAAGGATATAATAGTCTATGGGTTAGCAGTGTCATAATCTTTTGCTGCTCTTGACATTAAAGCTGTCACATATGCTGAAATTTAAAGCTGGCCAATCATAAAATCACATCACAGCCTAACTTCACTAGCAAAGCGTTTCCACTCCCCTTCAATCACATCTTTGGAGCAGGTAGCAAAACCAGAGATTGACACTCATGCACAGAGTCCCACACAAAGAGGAAACATTCCTCACACTGTACCAGCAGGTAGGAAAAAAGTTGGCATCAAGGTGTAAACATCAGCTTTAGTTAACCATGCTGTCTTAGAGGTCAAGTGTGTCCATATGTAGTAACTGGTCTTACGAGCACATCAGTGTACCTGCTGATAATATCAAGCACAAATATGAAGTCGTCATATTTGAAGCTAGACAGGTCTGTTCCCAGCAGATATGTTTTCACTTTAAGTTGAACATCCTGCAAAGCAAACGTTTCAAAATAAGCACTGAATCCTTGTTAAATGTCTACACAAAAGTGTGAGTTCTTGCATAACCAATACTCCGAAAACAGAAAGTAAAGGCACAAGGCTCACAAGGCACTGAAGCCCGGTTCATTAGCACATCTTTGTTTGTCTACACGGTTAATTTCCTTTTGATATTTAGGGTAGAACTCTGCAATGTAAATAATTCCTCGCTGACTTCTCTAACTAGTAATGTAATCTCCTTCTTTAACATACTATAATTCAATGTCAGTCCTAGGCTCTTCACAACCACTGGAATAAACTGGACTTTTTGAATATTTTTCTGCTACTTAATCCTTTTCCTGAAAAGGATTACAGCTCTATCACTTGAAATTTGGGATCTTGCTACAAATGAGACTGATCTAGCAATCAGACTAGAAACATTACAAAGCCAGACAAGTTCACAGGACTTCAGGTTCTCCCTAGCTCTGGCTATACCAGAATGGCTATAGACAATTATTCTTTATCTCTGAATTTAAGTATTTCCATTTTCACTTTTCTATTTACTCCAGACTTTTTTTCCTCCATTTTTCCCTGTCCACACCTCCCACAAGCTAAAACAAGCTGTGAGTAATTCAGAGACACTACAGTTTACAAAAGAGGAGGGGCCTATAATATCCTTATGTTCTTGGCAAACTGTAATGAACATTAGCAATGGGGAAGTAAAGGGTCTGCAGCCAGGTTGTCAGCAGCACCCAATCCAGATGTCAGACAGATACAAATTCATTTCAAGAGGCCTGAACGAAGCAGGAAAACAAGCTGCATGCCTGTGCTGAGAGAATCACAAGGGTAAAAGAAGCAAGCAGACTGCTGAGAATCACATTACTACGTTTTGGTGTCTTGACTGTGTTCATAAGCAGAGCAAGCAAGTAGTMACTGAGTCATGGAAAAGAAGTTTCCATGGTTTTAATTTACTGAGCTCAAAACAAATCACTTAAAATCCCTTGAGAGATCTCTTTAAAAAGATCAGCCTGAAAATAACTGTATTTTATATTCGGGGGATAAAAATGCATTTTGGACAGCCAAAAACAAACCTGCCATATTCTTGAAAGCCCGTGTTCCAATTTCTTTTTTACATAGCTGCGGTCAAAACTGCTCTCCTCAGTTCCAATCACATTGTTGCCATCTGAAACTGAAGTTGGATGGTATTAGAGATATTTCCAAAGGCCCTGAAATGAATTCTACTTTTTTAGCCACAATGAAACTTCTGCCTTAGCCATTTTCATAATATCCATTATGCAGTCTGCAGGAGAACTCCATTGCTCCGAACTTTTGAAAGGAATAGAGTACATACAGTATATACTAACGCAAATCAACATATGTAGGCAAGATATCCCATTCAATAATATCAAAGTAAGATGAGAGAGTAATTGATATTTTTAACTCAAAAAAAAAAGATAAACATTAAAGAGAGCACTGGTTATCCTCTGTGCCGAGATTCTCTTGTCTCCATCTGTAGACAAGAACCATGAAATGAAAAACTATAAAAGGAGGATTTTTTTTTTTTTATTTTTAAACTTTGCTCCACAGTAAATTCTGGATGCAGTTCTGAAGACACACACTGGAAATTTTTCACAAACTCTGCACATAAAGCAGTATAATCCTATTCTGTTTCTTTTCACGCTCTCTCATACTATGCCTATGTACAACCATAAATTCAACTTTTAAAAAAAAGCCTTAAACTGTACAAAATTTGGTGTGCAATCCTCATTCTCCCTGTGGAAGAAATGCRTTTTTATGTCTCTAAAAAAAGTGGTGATAATTTTATGTAATTTGTGACCATACATTTATTATGAGTATGCCGGAGTCTACAATGGCACTTAGTGTCCTGATTTGCTCCAGTCCACGACAGACCCCAGGATAGCTCTGTCTTAGCAGACTGTATGTACAACCCTTCTCAAGGATATGAAAACCTCCACTGCTCCCAACAAGTGGAAGAAATACGTATTGTGTTCCTTACCTACAGATTAAATCTCCTCAGTATCAAACACCCAAAACATTCAGTGATTTGAAATGAAATAGACTTTTTAGCCATATAAAATATTATACTAGAATAATACTAAGAGTACAGCCCTCCTCTCACCCCATCATTCAAAAGGCTGGAAGCAGATKGTCTGCAAAATCACAGCCCTGCCTGGCGGCTCAGACCTGTTTTTTTCATCTCTCCTGCAACCCTCCAGCTGGCTTTTGYTGCTTGAAGACTATTCCCTGCCTTATTCCTAGACAAACTGATCTCATCTCTCCCACCTCCATGCACTGGACCTGAGCCACTCCTTTGTCTGACTCCTGATTCCAGCATCTACTCTCACAAAAATCTCCTCACAGCCCCAGTCTGTCACTCTGCTTCTGAGACAGGCTGTCTCCTCCCTGTTGCACACCCATCACACGAACAGGAGGTAAAAAAACACAGGGACCTCTGCGAGGTAACTGAAAAGCAGGCTGGGGGCATCTCGCTCAGCCCAGGCTGAAGCACACACTCGGATGTAGATGGAAATTTGAGGCTGTCCCCTTGAAATCCCCAATGCATTTCTCTCACTGTTGAAAAATTACCATTTGCACATGATCAAAGAGAGGGTGAATGAAAACAGACCCTTACAGTACGAAGGGAAAGACAGCTCTGATGAGTAGCTTGATAGAACAGCTCTGTCTATAACTTAATCCTAACTTCACTAGCAAAGCACTGTGTTTCCACTTGGAAAGCAATATCCAGCAGACTCGGATACATCAAATCTCTTGGCCTTAGGCTATGCGCTTGAGAGGTGGAATCTTCTCTAATCTGTAGGACTTCACAGTCATGTAGTCACATCATTATGCTACTTATCACACACTCCAGGAGTTTCTTCTCTGCACTAGTAGTTATGATGGGGAACATGTGAATGCTACCAGAAGGAATCTGCAAGGTAAACTGCAATTAATCTGTCTATGGGGTTAGATATGCTGAACACAGAAACAATACAATGCTATATATACAGACAGAAGGTTAAAAGGTCTGGCGTTTTCAACTGAATACTTCTTCCTCACAGTTAAAAGCATCTTAAACAATTGTGGAATTTCAAATTTTGGGTTATATTAAGGATACAGGTTAAATTTCTTCCAAGCAGCTAAACTGGATTTAACTCCTTCCTCTGGAAGTAATTGGGATTACTTCTGCATGCAGACTCTCAGAATTGACCCTAGTTATTCAAAATGAGCAAATAAAAGGTACTTGATGCAAAAACAAAACTAAAATGCAATTCTACACTGAATCTACTTTCAGTTGAATCTACTTTCAGTTGCAGGGCACTGAAAAATTTTCCCTATGAAAGAAAAGTCATAAAACAAATATTAGTCAGTGCATACATATATTATCATTTAGTATCTAAAGCTAAATATGCTCTTCTCCTGAAGGCAATAATCCTGACAAATATATTTTTCCAGGACTGATTTATCATATAAGATTAAACAAAATACAAACAGAGGAAATAACTCAACCAGAGACACACTAATCAGATTTATCCTTTCTCTGAGTATCTGAGGAAATAAAACCAGCTATTTTAGTCACTTCAGGGGCTTCTCTGATCTCCTATACTTAGGCAGACAGAAGCCAAGTCTAAACCAGTCAATATCTTTGACATAGTGTCAAGACTCAGACAATAGTCCTTGCTTCAAATGAAGCATCATTTATTCCCTCGTTACCACTTTGTGAGAATGGCTGGATATACAAATCCACATGAATACTACTGTTCAACAACAGCCCCAGCAATGTTTTCCATAGTAACCTTCTGGTGCTCCAGTATTAAGTTTATTAATTTAATGAATTGTGCAGCATCTAATTTCACACATAGAGAAACATATAAATTTTTGAAACAGTCCTTGAACACCAAGGATTGGATAAAGAACCACAAACATTTCAGATCTTTGTTTCGAAGAATTTCAAACAAATGACAGAACATATAAATATCAGAAGCATCTTGGAGTTATTTTTCAGATGTCCATTTTGAACCTCTTTCTTTAAAATTAGTAAAAGGCAGCCACTGGTCAAAACAAAAGTTTTTTTTGTTTAATCTTTGCCAGATAGAGGAAAAAAAAAAAAAAGTCATCTAAATTCATTCTTTGAATATCAACCAGATCTTGCACAGATTTCTATGCAATATTATAAATGGAATGTTTTGAAATGGTTGGAATGAAAATGGCATCTCTCATCATTTTCCTTCTGCTTTTCAGTTAAGCAATTACAGTTATTATTGATCTATTAATATTGTTCCCAACTTCTGTCAGCAGGATTACATCTTTAAAGTCAGGAGTTTAAAATGCTATAGTAATCAAGCTATTTTATTTATTTAAAATATTCTGTTAAATCAGTCTTTAGAAAATGTCTATTACATTAATTTCACACAAATTATTAGAAAATGACCCATCTCATTGGACAGGGCCCTGCACAACCCAGTACAACTCCAAAGTCTGCCCTGCTTTGAGTAGGGAGGACAAATTGACCTACAGAGAACCTTTTCAAAGTTTTCTTTGATACGGTACTACAAAAATAAAAATATGCTTTGACCATGACCAACTGTATAAAGAAAAAAATTCCAATGAGCAAGTCTTATTTTCAGAGAGGCAAACTTCATTTTACCATCTGCAACAGGTATTAAAGACCACAGATATAGGACACACATCACGACGACGAAGTGCAGCATCCTTTCCACAACCCATGCAGGACTCCTGGATAAGTTACACTTATCCAAACACATCGGGGTTTTACTTGCAAAAGAGTCTCCTACCAGACGACAGGGTTTCTGCCTCCTCTTGGTCGTGTGTCTCATGCCACTGCATGGTTCGGTAGTAGCTGAGCATGACTTCCCAGAGCGCTTTGCAGAGATCAGCGAGGCACGGAATGTAGCTGTCCGAGGTGATGTGCTGGAGAAGAACAAACACCAAAGGGAAACTACTTGCAATTGACTCCTTTTTTTTTTTTTTTTTTTTTTTCCAGAGGCAGAAATGAACCATATAAAACCTGCCTTACCCATAAGGCTGAGCTGCTTAATCCAAAAGTTTTCTTTTTAAAAACATTTGAGAGTTGCCCAACCCCTGATGTCAGCCAGCATATTGAATACAGTCTAGAATTGCAAAGCCCATCTATTGGCATCTCATTTCTGATCAACTCACATAATTATCTCTCTTTTGTCCGTGCAACAGAGAAGTTCAAACAGAAACAAAACTGTTCGTTCTACTAGTCAGTATCTCTCACCAGCCAAGAGGTTGCAGCCACTCCCAAGATGTACAAGCACTACTTCAATTCAATAATAACAATATTTGGATTTCAGCAGTATGTAACAGACATCACTGCTTGATGTCCCATTTTACTGTCAGATAAAATTAGCTTTAAAAAAAAAAAAAAAGAAAAAAAAGAGCAGAATTCTACCCTGCTCTAGTACTTAATTCAAAAGTAGAAAGTACCTAGAAGGTAAAGTATGGCGTATCTCTAGGACGAGACAAGCTCAACAAGGAAGTAATGACTCAAACATAGGCATATAATAAATAAATAACACAAACAAATCCCTACACTCCACATGCACAACCACATGCACAAAAAACCCATATATGAGCTAATGAGCTAAATGGCTTCATTGGAAAAGATTTCTTGGAAAACACATGAGGAGGCCTACCCAAAAAGGAAGGCTAATTTTATATGACTTCTGTTGTTTAATGAGGCTAAGCACTCCAGAGCCACTTGTACATTAACAGCATCCTGGTTTGACAGTGGGTTGATTGCAAAGGGTCCTAACTCAAACTGAATAGAGAAATAATGCTGGAATTTTCGTCTTAAATATCTTATTCTCTCACAATTAAATATAATAGTTGAAAGACTAGAGGGTTTTTTCCCCTCTGTAGGAAGTTAAAGATGGAACTGCTGTGATATTCAGTGCTTTGATTTTCACAGATGCACTGCAACCTGGTACTACTGTACTAGTCCCACTTATCTTAAATGAGAAAAATACCATATAAGCTGTTTCACATCAATAACAGCATTTCAGAAGCACCAGACCCTAAGGGTTGTATAAATCAAGGGTGTGAAAAAGAAGAAAAAAAAGTTGCTTTAGAAAATTAGATCTGAAAATCTTAGAATATTGAGTCCATTAGGGGAAAAGGGAGCCTGAACACGAAGCTTACAATCTTGTGCCAAGTCTTTTTTTCTCCATAGTAAGACTGCAATTGCTGCAGCACAGAGCATTCTTCAAGATCTGGGCAATATCAGCACCCAGAGGCAGAAGTGATGAAAAAAGATATAGTTTCCTACAAATTCTGGACAACTCTAAAGTAAGAACAGAGACTAAATGTTAGCTTTGATTTCCCTTTGCAGCCTGTCCCTAAATACTTAATTGTTAGGAATACACTAAAGAAATTTCACTAAGTTTAAATGAAATTACTGCAGTATTTGTCTTATGCATCTCATGAGCAGTTTGCAAAAAGCAGCAGCAAATATAACAAGGTAATAACATTACTGTGTGCAAACACACAGCTACAGTTACAGTAAATTAGAAAATGTAAACTTTCCTGTAATCTGAGAGATCCTTCAACACTCTGAAGAGTGGGCATCACACAATTCATACCTCATAAAACAGGAGAAGGAGCTCATAGCACTGTGCCCAAATATAAACATCTGGGCTTAACATAATAAACATTAACTAACATTAGCAAGTAATAGTAAGGGTTTTTTTTTTAGAAGTATAAAATAGAAAAACTTCTAAGACCTGTACTTTAAAAACAGTAAAAAAACAAAAATAGAAACATCTCCAAAATTTAAAGTAGACTATACAAGATGACCGTGGAATGGTGAACAAAAATCATTGTCTTCTTTTAACTATTTTTCTTCTCAGGGAAGTTCAATACTCTTGGAGTTCAAGACTCTTGGAAATTGCAAATCTTTGAAGTAAAAAGGGAGAGTGCCTTCAAAATAAAGTGATTTGCAGTGCCGAGGTAACGTTTACTAGTTGAAGCTCTGCAATCCCAGGAGATACAAGAAATAACAGAAGAAAAAACTGATCGAAATATCAACTCTAATCTCCATGTCACTCCTCTTTGGATTAATAAATGGTGACTGATAGAGGCAAGAAGTGGAGTTGATAAAATATGAAAGTATTTAACAAAATAACCAAAAAAAGTGAAATACATAGATGCAAGAAGCAACATTTAAAATAAATCTATATTATAGTATTGGTTATAGCCAGTTTACAATGTGCCCATCATCAGACTTCACCATCTTCACATAATAACTGTCCTTTACTTTGATACCAAGACCACAATAAATCTAATACAAATTTAGAAGTAATGGAGAAGTCCCTAATTAAGTAAATATCATTACCTGAAAGTAATATCATTACTTGAAAGTAATATTTTGTATTACTGAAATTGGGAATCCGAGTCTACATCTACAATAAATTTCAATAAATGTCATGATTTTTACAAATCTCAGTAACTTCTTTCAACTTCTTGCTTGAAGTAATGATCTGCTATTCACATCCTTAAATTTATTTTGTATTTATTTAGAAGGCACATGCACTAATATCACAGCACTAAGAATCAGCTTAATCAAAACAAACATTACATTGTGAATAACCATTCTCTCAATTATCCTACAAATTAAGAAACCATTTTTTTGCTGAGTACTTAGTGTTACTAGTGTGGAAAAATTCAGATTCAAAAATATACACATATGCAAAAATCACATACTGTACAGAGATCTTTATACTGCAGCTTCTGAAACTTGGTGTCTGTGTTTCCTGCACAGAGCTCCACGTATCCAAGGACTACTTGGAACACGGTGTTGTGAATGGCTTGAGTGAAGTGCATATGCAGTTGATCCATTGCTGTCTGAAAGGAAAGGAAGGAAATAAAATCAGAAGGTCGAGATGAGATTTGTCATACGCCACACACTTTCCCTGTACTGGAAATAGGATTACCTCCAATTACCTCCAATCACCATTTCAAAAAAGCCTAACATAGGACTTAGCAATAATAAAATACAGCAATGCAAAAAGTTCAGGTATTCCTAAAAAAATCAGTTTCCCCTGGCCTCCTGTCACTAAAACCGACCAGCGTTCTGACTTCATCACTAGAAAAAATCGTTCATTCATCCTTCCAATCACTAAAGATTGTATCAAGATGCAATTGGTTGAGATCAATGCTATTTTCCCTCTAAGAAACACTTCCAACTAAAAGAACATTCCCTTTTTACTTAGCAATCTAAAACACAATTAAAAGTCTTTAACACATTCATTTGGCATACTGACTTTTTCCTTGAAGGACATAACCATCAGGTGTTCCAGAAATGCATGTATATCACACCAGTAAATTTGTCCTTACAAAACCCATGCTCACAACCACAGCTAAACATCAAGTTTGTTTAGAAAAACTTTCAGAAGAATAATCTTGTATGTACTAAAAAATAACAGAATAGTAATATAAGTTTTTCCATAAGCAAGCCTGAATTTCAGGTCAGACTGTTTCCTGAATTTATACTTCTGAAGAAACTGTACACACAGGTCATTTCAGACACCCTGAATCTTCTCACTTGTTCAAAAATACATTAATATAGTATATATAATAATTATTAGAAAATATAATTAAAACAAAATCATATGTATAATACAATCAGTATATACGCTGTAAAAAAATTGATGAAAAAGTATTTGATATTCTGGAATGTAAGGTATCAGGTCCTGCAGGTTTGAAAACGTTCGGTATCACTACTTGCTATTTGGTATTCTTCTCGGCTATTGAGAAGGCCACTTCACTTTTGCTATAAGAAATAAACAAGCAATTCTGCTTCTACGCAGTTCGAAACAGAATTGCAAATAGTCATTGCTTTACCCGCTAGTCTGAACTTGAATTAGTCAGACACACAAAACAGAATGACAAATGCAAACAAGAAGAGATTGAGTGCTGGAGTTTTGTGTGAATTTGTTTAACGAAAAGCAGTCAAAATGGGAGAGACGTCAATTACGACACAATTAAATTTTGTTGCGGAGCAAGTTGAAAATGCATCTTTTAGTAACAATGACAGGAAAGTTAAAAACAAGCCATGCCACCAGGGAGAGAAAGAGCAGCTAAAAAGCCCTATGAAAGTGAAAAATAATACTGATCTTATGTTTTGTTCAGAAACTGTTTCTCTCCAACAACAATCTGCCTTTCTCAGCATATAGATTTCCTTTTAAAGTTTTTCATTCAATAAACAGATTGCATAAAAAGTACTAGAAAGGAAAAGAAAATGTTTCTTCTTCTTGACTTTTGCCATCTTCTGGCACTTCAACAATTATATGCATTTTCAAAGCAGGGAAAGAAATCAATTTCTCTTCTATCGAAAAGATTCACTATTATTACAGTGACACCACAGAATATGAGCCCTGATTTGCCAGAATTGTTCTAATTAGGAAGAAAGAGTCAACTACAACTTTGTTGAGGAATCTCCTCCCTAAGCCAGCATGTCATTGCTCTACTGGCACCATCGTGCCTATAGCCTCAACCGCTTGTCAAAAACTGTCACTAGCAAGAGCTGCCTCCAGGACCTCCTCCAAATCCCTCGGCCACCACAGCATGTAGGGAGTAGCTCCCCCACTGACTATCTACTTCAGCACACAAAGGGTTCTCCATGTCTCTCCTCAGAAACCACTCAAGACAGTCAACAAAAGAGAGCTATATCCTTTAGGAGAGCTCAGACCTACAGCTATTTACAATAAAAGCTGCAAGTTCATAGAGGGGGTGGACTAGGACATGTGCACACTGTATCCCTGATGTGCTATGTTGCATCTTAATGCCATAAAATCCCACACCTTTCATCTTCAAAGCTCTTTATTTTGGTCATATTCAGATGCAACACAAAATGTGACTGCACACACAGACTTTGCAAGCTTGAAGCTGTACACAACTCAGTAATGAGGACCCAGCTGAGAAAACAGACAAAAAGCACTCATGTCTCCAAATACTGTACATGTGACATTATAAGCACAGCCCAAATACAGATTTGTTACAGATAAACCACATTGAACAAAGTATATGTTGCAGTAAGAAATGATATGTTAAAAGCAATATTAAATGTTAAAAGCTATAAATATAAATTTCCATCACAATACACAAAGCTCCACATCATTCTACCATGACTTATTTATAGATGCTGTGACATGTCCTGCACAGAGCATGAGTACTCACCTGTGTTTTCCCAAGTAATCTGTAAGCCTGCTGAACCTTGGTATAATGACTGATGTCAAAGTTCTTGCATATTTTGGAGAGTGCTACGTCTAGTTGTTCCTATGTAAACAAAGACAAAAATGTGTCAAATATTTCATAAAAACTAGCTAAATTATAAATTAAACATTTCCAAATTAGTAAAGGGTGTTTGTTTAAGCAAAGAGCAAGCTGACAGTAACACCCATAACAGCTGCACACTATAGTACTATTTTCAGGTGCTCAAATGTGACTTCTTTCAGACTGAAGTACTGCAAGTTGCAATTTCTATTTTTCTGTCAGCCAAATGGTTCCATCATTCCCAAGAACAAAGGTAGCAATGTGGCATTTACCCTGAGAAGGTCAAGTACCATAAGATGAGAGCTCTTGGTGGGAACAGATCATTTCTGCTCCTAAGGAAACCTCCCACTGGAACAAGTTAAAAAACTCTGCAGGGGAGGAAAGAAAACTCTCCACAGGGGTTCCAGCTTAAACAAGTCATTCACTGAGACTTCAGAAGCCTCAGACTGCTGTCGATAAAATGAGAATAACATTACTTGGCTTACAAGTCCATTTGTTAAAAAAGAACAGATAACCTAGGGCATACTACACCAGCACAACGAACAGTGACAGGAGGAAAACTGAAAAAAATCAAATAACATACACACACATGAAATTACTGGTTTTGTCATCAGAGCACTGCCTGAACAAAAACACCTAACAATTTTGCAATAAATGATGTTCATCCACTGAATGAAAAAAAATAAAGTAGGCCCAGATTTAATAACTAGGTAATAAGGCTTCTGAAAATTTGCCTGAGCAACTTAATAACATAATTTGCACTTCGTTCCCGTAAAATATTCAGGAAGAGACAGCTTAACTCTAGTTATTTTCAATCAGCAATGCAAGAAAAGAAACCAGAAATCAATATATAAACCTAGCAGATATTTTTTTCTTTGCTAGTCACTAAAGCCACTTCAGTTATTAGCTTCACTCATTAACCACTGATCTGGCAATGTGATCTTACTCCTGCAAGCAGAATCCACACTCAAGAAGCTTGTTTAGTCATTATCTACTTCTAAGTTATTCTGCTGAAAAAATTTGCTTCATTAAAAGTTAAAATCCACAGATATTTTGTGGTTCAAGACCTGGTTTTCTAAAAAGCCAGTACTTTCTTCAAGCATGAAAAAGGAGAACAGAGTACAATCAGAAACTATGCATTTATTTTTCTATGTAAAATGGTAAAAGGACACAAAAATAAACTCAGAATTTCTTTAAGGATTAACATATATTAATTTCAAAAAAATATTTTTTCTTCCTTTATTTCATGTAGAACAACTGCACAAAGACAGAAATAAGGACATCACAATGACCACAGAGTTCTTAATCAGAGTACACTCATCCCTTCCATTAGATTTTTCTGTGATCTTTGCCACTACAACTATCCTGAATATTATTTGTAAAACAATACATGAGTAATATTGATTTAAAAAAAAAATGTGAAGTACCTGGGGAAAAAAATACAGATCTAAGCAGAATCATTCAACTATTGAGAAGTGTAATTAAATATTATGAAGTGGAATGCAAGTCTGTAGGATTGGGGTATGTATTTGCACAGAATCACTCTATGAATGTCAATATGACCTGACATTAACTTCTCCTGTATATTTGACGCTAATCAATTCCACCAGAAAACCTCATACTTTTGAGGCAAGGAAAGAATCATTTCTAGAAATTCTTAAGTAATAAATATCTCAGGTACAATTAGTGGACTAGCTGTGACTTGCTTAGACCAATGAACACGTCTCATTTTACTGGATTTTTGTGCAGGCAGAACTTGCTCTGCAAAGCTGTAACTGAAAGGAAGTGCAGATGCATGTCTCCTTTTAAGCAACACCAGCACTTGCTCCTAAGGAATCAATGGCAAGTAAAGGAATGGGAATGAAACCCAAATGATAAAATAATCTTCGGAAAGATGAGTCCAATGGGTGGCATGGGTAAGATTAGGGGATGAAAGCAGGCATACCATATTTTTTGAATCAGTCAGAGACTGAGTAGAGGCACTTATGACTGATAACGATAAAAGAAAGAACGGTTTTGCAAGAGTGTGAAAGGGCAAGAGCAGAAACAAAGGAAATTTTAAAAAATTCCAATTGTACATGGGATTAAACGATAAGGTACAATGATACCTGCACTTGTCTGACTTTCTACAGAGCACACAACTAGAGTTGCAGAGAGAGATCTGCTGGAAAAGTCAATCCAGTTTCCTGCTTCATGTTATATTCTACATGCATACACATTACATGCACTACTTATACATTATACACTTATACATTAATAGATTTCTTACAGTTTGTCACGCTCAAGCCCAAAATTAATTAGTGGTGGAATTGAAAAAAAAAAATCATCTTGATAAGGCTGTTTCAGAATTCTATTGTTCAAGAAAGGGTATTGTTTTTAAACCACCTATATCCAGCTAGAAATTTACCACTGTGTATTCATTTGTTTTGCAATGACACTATCCATCAATTTAAACTAATTCTAAGTCTTGATGGGATTTTCATAGTTATTCTCTTGTTATGCCTCAACATTCTCCCTACTCAGAAGTTTCCTGATCTCCAAAATTTCCAATGAAATTCATCTCCTGCATAGCTCAGCCAAAGCCATGGGCAGGAGGTTTGCTGCTCTCAGTTACTTTTCACAAGTATTCAGGAGGAGTGCACAGAATTCACAGGAGTTTATGGACTGAAAGCCACTGCTSATCTCCAGGATTTCACATGCTATGTACCTGTATTTGACTGCATTCTCATTAAGCTTTAGCACCATATGCGAGCTGGTCTCAAGTTTGCTACCATATTATACAGCACTTAATATTTCATCACAAAATGTTGAGTGAATAGCAATGATTATAGCAGACCAAAGAAAATATTTGAAAAAACTATGTATATACTCTACCTGATAATAACATTGCATTAAAACATTTTAATATCTAAACATTACTAACATATGCTGAACATTAAATTATTAATTCTTACCTCTATTTGCTCCAAAGTGTCAAGAAGTTTTGAATTCAATTCACTATTAATGAAAAAAGAAATGTTTAAAATCAAACTGCCAATCATATTAAAGTTTCTTTTTCATAAAAAGCACATTTTCATCTACCAAGTCACAACACAGTCATCATGTACCACTAATCTGGCATTACTGTGCCAGATTAGTACCACCACACTGCTCTTGCAGTACTCTTCACACTTGAAACTAGCTTATATTGCCAACAGTGTCAAAATGTCCCAGGCAGCACTCCAACACTTCTAGCAGCTACCCAACTGTTCAAAGTTCACAGTCTCCAAGAAACTGGTGCTCTAAATGTTTTGATTCTGCACTCAGATCTAAAGGAAAACATACTCCAAAAGGCCAAGGTTGCCAGGGCTTTGTGAAATACGGTATAGTAATTTTTATTCATTGCTCCAGATCCTTTATAGAAAGTAGAAGAAAAATGATTATTCAACTTGCAAAGTCTTGTTTTGTCAGAACTTAAACTTATGCAGGTGTCAGAAAATCTTTGTAAGACCATCAATTCATTTGTTGAGCTATATTTGGCATAGAAGGACTAACAAGAATAGCTACCATCAGAGAAGCTATTTTGGGCAAAGAAACACACAATGGTTCCTTCCCAAAAATCAACTTTCAAGGTTTGGGAACACCATCTGGAAAAAGGCACAAAATATAGCTAATATCTTTGTTTGGAAGGGTAGAAAAACAGCACAAATAATACTTGGGATTTTCTCTTCAGGATGGAAAGGAAATAGGTTTGATGCGATAACCACATCACCCAGTTTTAGACAACTTCTACGCTCTGCACCTCCTCCTAAAGGGCCTAGAGTAACTATAAGGGGATTCTAGATGCCTAACTTAGCTCTCTCTATTTAAGAGATGCACTCCTTTTTTGTTCTGCTATATATCCTGGACAGAAAACAATTTAAAGAAAGGTTTAAATAAGAAGAAAAAAAAGAAAAAAGAAAAAACACCTTTAAAAGAAAGAGCTTCCGTTAAATGCTAAATCTGGTACCTCCTCCTGAAAATCAGGTCCCTCTTGCCACTACTCTTACAGGCAAGCCTCAGCTTGCAATTACTGCAGTACTGCAGCACAGTTTCGCCTGGGGCRGCACACCCATTTACAACCTTTTTGAAAAATTTGAAGTGTAATTTCAACATGTGCTGAACATGCTACATGTCATTATTATGGTTTGCCATCCGGAAGATCTCAAATATCCTTATACAATCAGTTGGTTTCCTTCAGCAGGACTTAAGTTTTACTCCTAGATATCATGGGAATGAAGCAAAGCTGGGTAAARCATCGAAAGGTATCAGTTCATTTTACAGTGTCTCTGAAAAGCAAAAGTCACTCCCATTCAGACTGAGCACTGAAAGAACCCAGCTAGCACCACGTTTAATTTCTTGCAAGTGGTATACTAACAACTTCACAAATATCCATTTATTAGCAAGTTTATTTTGTAGTGTCTTCTTTCAGGCTTCAATAATTCAGTTTGCTTTGACTGTTTTTCTGTCTTTCTTTTTCCTCCATTTATCAAAAAAAGATGTGAACTTTGGGAGAGAAAGGAAGACTCAACTACAGACTGACTTAGGACAAAGCATGAGAAGATTAAGTAACTTCAAAATGAGGACAGGGGGGAGGACAACAAGAGAGAAAAAAAGCATTATTTTTCAATAGCCTGTGCCATTTTGCCAGTGTGTCTGGCACCCCAGCCARTTTACTTAAGAACATATGCCACTCTTTCACTGTTAGTATAATAAATGCTCCACATAAGAACACACAAGAGTCCCAAAGATATGAAACTCCACAGTTGGAGAGTGAGCACAATAGTCATTTGAATTCACACAAGGAATCTGAAAAAAAAAAATACTGCATCATTGTGTTCCTATCTCTTGAAGCTTTTAGAACTTAAAAAGAAAAAAAAAACAAACAACAACAAAGGTCTGTTGGCAGGATAGATCACCTGGGGACACAGGCAATCTGAACAGATTAGGCATCTGAGCCTTCACTGCACAATTCCTAGATGTGGAGATGAACAGTAGGAGGAATTAAAGCAATCTTACTCTGCATGAAATGTAATCAAAACTGCCACAAGTTTCTTTGTCATACTTATGAGACCAACTGTGACAGTGCATATCCCTCACTTAGGTATTTAAGTAAGCACTGATATGTGCAAGTGTTTCCAAGATGAGGGCTTGAATTTATGTAGGCCAAACTGCAAGAGTTTGGATCAGAATATTTCAGAAATTTCATCAGATCAGAGAATTTCGTAAGAAATGTTGCTCTGAACAAGCATTGAACAAATTTGGAGAAATGCTTTGTCTAGTTAAAATGGAATGTATTTTCTAAGCACAATTATTCAACTAGTGCTTCGACATAATGGTCACATGATTATTACAAAAGTCCATTTACCACAATTGAGACTTTAATTGGAGGCATTAATTTCATTCATAAAAAAAGTATTAAAGYGATTTTTTTGCATCCCCTTATGTACAAATCTAAATTAGCACATTTTTAGAAGGTATATCCACTGCAATACAGAGGAAGGAACGTTTAGATCCAAATGCAATAGTCAAAATGGTCCTATTGTCTGGCATTACATTTTCCTAAGGGTTTTTTTCAAGGGAGTCTACTCACATCAGAATTAATCAACAAGTAGAACGCAAAAGACTTTTTCCTCAACCAAAGGGGATCACATAAAGCAAGCAAGAAATGTATCACCAGTACTGACCTGCCCTAGGAGGAAGGCAGTAGAAAACAAAGGTAAACAGAGAAAGTCCAGTCTGCTGTTTTAAATGAGGATAAGCATCCRAACTTAAAACCAAAGCAGCACCAAGAATCTAAAGAACTTGTCTCCTTATTATGTTTACAAAGAACTAGTAAAATCCACACACTTGATTGAAAAATTTGAATCTCATGCCACTTAGTAATAGCTACTCCCACTCCCATCATCATTTAATAAGAGAAATCTACAGAATGATTGCATGCARGAGTGCATTGATTCTTTTCATGGCGACAGTTCAAGTGATGTGAAGACTTCATGGGAAGACACAGAGGTGATGGCTCCTAATAACACAAACCATATGGAAAGAGCATTTTTAAGATGCCAGCACTTGTACAACTTCTTGGATAACTTTTTTCCTATGAAATCAAGCACAAATGCAGAGGATATTTATTCATTACTAGCAAATATTCCATCTACTCACAGACTTCTGGAAGTAGACAAGGAAAGAAATCTATGTAACAAGGCTCACATTTACAGTTGATGTCTTTTTGCTCTTCCAAGGCAAACAAAACAAAATCAGTAACCTATCCCAAAGTAAAGCAGCAGCATAAGAAGACCTGGAGCCATAAACATACATTGAACAATAATTTATGACTTCAGTCATTACAGTGGAAGCTCTCAGAGCAAAGCAGTTTTATCAACATACATAAACAGAAGTGATTAACCTTTTCCACGGCTATGAAAATATCAAAGGAAAGTTGTACTAGGTATAGTATGTGAACAGATTTTTCCATCATCTTTTATTTCAAAGGACTGTTTTCTTTGGATACAATGATATCCTTCTGACAGCAGTAATAAAGCATATGATCATAGTTATTTTCTGTAAATCTTCTCAGTATATTAGAATAATTAAAATGGTATATCTTCAAAAATAGCACAAATAGCACGACAAACTTGAAAATAGTACTAACTTTCATTTCATTTATATAAAACAAAGATTAGTCAAAGAGACTATTAAGCTAATCTCAAAACAGCAAGTTTTTCCAAACAAACATTGAAAAGAATCAGAGAGTTCAAGTTGCTTTTTCAAGGTGAATGTTACTAATTTCTCCAAAAGGAAAAAAATGCAGCAGATTCACAGAATGAATCAGATTTATGTTTGCATCCGCCGAACAACTGAAACAGACCTCGAGCTGAACTTATGAATGAGCGAAAGCCCCATTGATGAGACCCAGGTAAGGCTCATCTCTATAGAGAAGGTAGAGTCAGACAGAGCAGAAAATTGTTCAGCAACCATCCTGCTTCAAGAATCAAATTGTGAAGGACTGAGACACCATCAAGTCATTTTTCTTCTTTTGCATGAATAAAAATGGTTTTCATTCACTACTATATAGGAAAGGGATTCAAAATTCTAATTGAGAGGAAGTTGTTCCAAGTAGTTTATGCAAGAGTTTACTGTATATTCAATCTACATCCAGACATAAGTTCTATGGAATTAAGAAGAAAACAAGATGCAATTTTTAAATCTGAATCTTCGAAGTAGATAAAACTCATTTCCAAGATAAGATTTCTAATTTTATACAGTTATTTTGTTGCACCTTCTGATTCCATACCTCAAAAGGAAAACCAAAACGGAAATCAAAGGTTACATGTAATTATTCTCAAGTAAGCACAAGCCATACATTGTTATAGATTTTACGCTTGTGAAGCGAGAGAACAGTCTGATAGGAGTTCAAATTATATTAAAATTCATATACAAATTAAATATATAAAATTAACAAATAAGAAAATCTAGTCTAGGTATAACGATGACCACAATCCACAAAATATCAGAATTCCTTTCATTTGACTCCTAYTTTGTTGTTTGAACTTATCCCAACCTCTCATTTTTCCATAAAAAACATGTCTTTCTAGGCCAGAAACTGCAGATACATGAATTAGTTCCAGCTCTGAAAGCAAATCCTCCACTGCAGCATGAAGCTCTGCACAAGCTGATCTCCTTGCCAAGAAGTTGGGTCAATTACCCCCCTCCAAACCATCTAGCTATGATTAGATTCATTCCAGTATATAAAGTTCTGCTTCACAAACTGAGAATTAGCCATAACTTTTTTAATAACATTTGCAAATAAATATCACCCAGAAGGTGAAATCAGCACAGTGGCACCTTACCTTATGCAACTGTAGTGTTTGAAAGTGCTGGCTGCTTTCTGACATTCCAAGCACAGCTGGATAGCTCCTGGATAGTCTTCTTCCTTAGGATAAAACACAATGGAAAGCTAATGTCGCTTCTGAGGTCAAAACTGAAACATTCATTAGTATTTATATACACTTAACAAGAACAAAATAATTCACTTGTGCAGCATGAAATTAAAAGCACATTACTGAGGTTGTATTGCAGAACTTAAAATCTATGCTTACGCAATTTTAAATTAGAAACTGAATGTTAATGACTTTACATGTATTACGTTACACAATGGGCTCCATTTTGTTTGTGCATTCGGATAAAATATTTCAGAAAGCTCTCACTACAAAACAACTAATATTTTCTCAGTTAACTCTCAAACATTTGTTAATTCATTATGATCTAAAAGAGGCAAAGAGGCAAGTTAAGGCAGAAGCAGTAGGCATATTTTACAAAACCATAGAAAGAGAAAATGGAGAAACTCCTCTATTAAACTCACTCTATTTATTTTGACACATTCTAAGGAGAATTAGATATGAATTTAGGGTAACTGGCTCAAAGACCTCAGGAAAAAAGGAACATACTTAAATATGGAAGAATTGTACCAAGCTATACGGAGAATATCCTATACTGCAGACAAACATACCAGAAAGTAGACGAAGATGCCCAGACAAAACAAAATAAAAATGAGGAATCCTCCTCCAAATATAAAACCACAGTATCTTCCCAACAGAATATAGGCAATCTCTTGAGCATAATTAGTTTCTTAGTCTTCTACGGTGCTAGAAGGATTCTGGGAAGAAGGAAAATCCACTCTAACAGCTCAAAGCATCCACACACATGCACACTTTTTTCTTCTTTTTTTTCTTCTTTTTTTTCTTCCAATTACATCCATTATATTATGTGCTTCAGAGAGCTCAAATGCAAAGCTATTACAGAAATTTCAAAGTCATTGACTAAAGAGTGAAAACACAAGGGCAATTTATATTCAGCTGCTATCGTAAGGGATTTTCTGAAATGAATTTGGTTTTAACAGAAACATTCTAATGCATATCAAGTTTAGTTACAAAAAACATCAGCCATCAGATAAAAAACAAACAGTAAATTGGCCTAAAATGACTGATTTTTCATTTACAACTCTTTGCATCTCTCTCCACTGGAGACCTGGCACTTCATCCATTAGGTCTAGTGAAATGGTGCAGCTGCAAGCTCCACAGGCCAGCTCACTACAACACAGGCACATCCTCTTTCCAAGTCAGCTCTAGATTATCTCCTCTGGGCACAATGGTCTCTTAGTTAAGACAATGAAGAAGTTAAGCCACACACTTTACACCAACATGCTCATCACGCACTAATGTGACCTTTGGGACCATACTCACATATCTGCATCTTACCTCAGGAAGTCCACTTGCACAACGCTTATTAACAAGCTATTCCAGATGCAGTTGAACCCTGTAAGTTATTACAGCTTCCTGTCCGGTCTGTTTTAATTGGGAACACCACCAAAATGTTCTTCTCTGAATGGTCACTAGCAGCCTTCATACATATTTCAAGCTACTACCTTCCTCTGGAGCAAAGATTAAAAATTGACCAACATATGGGATACGTTCTTTGGGAGCTCTAAAACTCCACTTTGCTAGAAAGCATAGTTCAGGCCTGATGTTTTTTAATATTTAATATGCTTTTTAATATTATAGTAACCTGACCTTAGGGTATGTGTGTGGATGTAACACCTCTTTGTCTAAACACAGCTCCTACCTGCAGGCAATACAGAGCTGACTTTCCATGCATCACAACAGAAGCACAGAAACAGCAAGCTCATCATTTCCCAGGGCTTCCTGAGCAAAAGACTATGTTTATGATGCCTTGCCTGATTTAATATGTTCTTTCTTGGCAAAGAATAGTTAAATGTACTGAGATATATTACCCAAGATTGAATTAGCTTCAAAGAATATTAAAAGTTAAAATATGTAAAAGTCAACCTCCAAGAAGAAATAACTAGATAGAACATCATTATGATAATCTCTAACATCAACCATAAATATTTGCAAATGAGCAATTCAGAATTGCTGCACAACATGATTAAAAATCTAACTGCTAATAAATTCTCAAAATTGACTTTTGTACAATCTAATTATCTTGAGACAAGGTCTAGCCTCTGTTCTATGCACTCTGCTATATTGCTAGGCAGTACAGAGACTGTAGAAACAGGATTTTAGTAACCCAGCCTGAATGCTACAACATCTCCTGTAACTGAATCTTGAAGAGTTAATTCACTGAATATGGAAAGAACCTCTCATACTTAAAAATAAAATACTAAGTAGGGAGACTGTATATCAACTTTTACAGTGATATACTAGGAGTATTTTATCCAAACAAAACATATTAACAGTCCGTTAAATCTCAGCTTCCCTTTTCTTCCAAATATGAAGCCAACTCCAGAAAAAGAGGATCTGGGTGTACGGACAGAGGAAGGGGGGGAAAGGAGACTTCACAACAGTCTTATTGAATTAATGTCAGCCTCAGTACTCAGATCTAAAGAGGAGATTGACTCTTTGACAGAAAATACTATTTTTCATACATGGCACCATTTAGGCCGACAAAGTATTTTGCACATTTCAAATCTAAACAGCAGAAAAAAAAATCATATTTCTCCTCACACATTCACACACAGCACAGTCTGTTTTAAACAGGAGGGTAGGCAGAGACAGCATTAAAATCATTGACAAAAGCAKATTTACAGTAGGTTCGAAATACGGCAGGAACTGGCTGGAACTTACCTCCAACATTTCACTTAAACGCACATCAGTTCTTTGCTAAAACAAACAAACAAACATTTTAATTACACAGAAATCAAGAAAAGTACTTTACCATTAAACCAAAACAATTGCATATACCAGTGTTTTTATTGTTCTCAGAGATTTCAGTAGTCCAACAAGTAACTGCCGCTTCCTTTGGTTTGCAAGGAGCCCCAGGCTAGCTTGTGTAAAGCCTTCCTTTGCCGTATTTAAGTGCCTGTAGAAATTAAAAGTAAACACGACACTTTCAGTAACATGCAAAATAAAACTCATTTCAATGACACTCTATCAGGCACCTCAAAATAAACGCTAGAAAAAAAAATATTGCTGGCATTGCTAGGAAAATCCAGAACTTGTAATGGCATCAATGGTCTATCCTAAAAAGTTTTGATTTAAAAAGACCCTTCAATTAAGCTCTCCACTGAGAACTGCAAGTAAAGAAGCAATTGGGATTTATTTGTTTTAATATCTTTAACTACTTCTGTTAATTCCCTTCAGCACATAATCAAGAAATACTATCAACAAACAAGTTTCCAGCCTTTAAGGACACCTGCTTAATCCCTTTCCCCTGCTGTCAATTTTGGCAATAATCAATGGCAAGGTACCTTCTTCCATTTGTGCAAATGACAGCTGCTACCTGAAGACCCGTCTGCAATGAAATGATACGTTCAAGCTCCTGCAGAGAAAACAAGTTAAAAACACAAGCTAAGGTTTACAGTGTTGTAACAAACACCATGATTTATCAAGATATTTTTCTTTAGTAATTTTGTCCAGTTACTTGGTGTATTATTTGTTTTGTCACTTTATAGATACTTAAACAGTGGTATGCAACATTCAAATAAACTATCTTTTGAAATATAATTCTCTTTTGAAGRAAGATACTTGAAATCTATTTCAGTGGGATCCTCAATATCTATTTACTCTATGTAGATACACAGCATATTTAGCATGAGAGCCTCTATACCATTATTARAATGCACCACAATGGAACAACCAAAGCTTCAAAGACAGAAGCACGAGGCTTTGCATTAACATGCTGGAGTTTACTATAAAAAAAATTCACACAGCAATTTCTTATTTAGAAGTACTTGTGTTCCAGCAATTTAATGGATGTCACTTCATAATGAACCTTAATTGCATCCTGTTGAATTTCAGCTGAAAACTCTTCAGCACAGGCAGTGCTTGTTTGATTTTGACTTTGTGAAGAGCATAGCGTGATTTGAATGCCTTAAAATAATCTAAGATACATACTTTTAAGATACATACTTTTGTTAGAAACAGCATTGCAAAAAAGTGAGCATTCACCCTATGTTAAAGGAAAAAAACAAACAAAAAAACAAATGCTGCCAGTCATGCTAAAATATATCAAGCACCTTCCACAGGGATAAGGGAGATTTACTTTGAAAATTGAACTGAATATTTAAAAATACAACAAGCTTAAACTACTTTAAAGTTAATTCAGCTTAATATCATCTCCTGGTCAAAGTTTCTAGAGATATAAGCATATCCAATAAGTCACTGAGCCGAATCTGTCAACGAAATAGTTCTTCCTTGATGTTACTAATTTTACTTTTGGAAAAAAAAAAATAGAGCTTAGTTACTTATTTGCATAATACCTTAAGAAACCAAATTCAAACATCACTGTCCTCAGCATCTACAATACATTTTCCACAAAAAAAAAAAAAANAAAAAAGAAAAACTATGAATAACTGTGACATTTGCAATGGACTATTGCTTCCTCTTTCGCAGGGAAACTGTCCACATCAGGCATCATCCCATTCAAATTTTGGCTCCTGCAAAGTTTCTTTAATGCTTGTTCCTTAAATGTAGCCAGATGCAGAAGCCTAAGGGTCCCCAGAGAAGAAACTTCTAGTCCTGCATTTAGGTCTGAATAGTGTTTTGTTTGTTTGTTTTCAACAGCCAGACTATTTTCTGCCCACTGGTTGCTCCTTTCTTCCGAAGGGGAGGAGAAACCTCAAAACCAACTGCTTTGTGTCTTGTGACCTACCTTTCATAGGCCATACAGGTGCCTGCTAGGTCAGCAGTTCACACTAAAAGTGGGGTGCAAACCATAACTTCCACATTTCCTTGCACAGTTGTAACACCATGCCCAGGACACAGAGAATGAACAGCATCTTTTTTCTTCTATCAACCTATTACTGTAATTTGGTGTTGAATTTGAGTTGCCATAAAATGCACTTCCAGCAATCTCCGCTATTTAAGTCTACTGACAGGACAAGCCTGTGTCCWTAACACACATGGTGTATGTATACAGGATTCACTTAATGAGGCAAATATACATCCGYATTTTTTCTTTTAAAGATTCCCTTTGGTATAATGGATTTTAACTGTTAACTATTACAACGGCTAGTATGAACCACACACAGAAATGTGCCTCACTAAGGTATTGCTTGGATAAGAATTTAACATGCAACAAGTTGACCATGAGGCAGCAGTGTGCCCTCATGGCCAAGAAGGCCAATGGGATCCTGGGGTGCATTAAGCAGAGCGTCTCCAGCAGGTCGAGGGAGGTGATTCTGCCCCTCTACTCAGCCCTGGTGAGGCCGCACCTGGAGTATTGTGTCCTGTTCTGGGCTCCMYAGTACAAGAGAGATGTGGAGCTGCTAGAGAGAGTCCAGCGCAGGGCTACGAGGATGATCAGGGGCCTGGAACATCTGCCCTATGAGCAAAGACTGGGAGAGCTGGGCCTSTTCAGCCTGGAGAAGAGAAGGCTGAGAGAGGACCTGATCAATGTGTATAAGTACCTCAAGGGAGGGAGCAAGGAGGATGGTGCTGACCTCTTTTCAGTGGTGGCCTGCAACAGGACTAGAGGAAACAGCCACAAACTGAAGCATCAAAAGTTCCACAGAGACTCAGGGAAAAATGTCCTGATAATGAGGGTAACAGAGCACTGGAACAGGTTGCCAAGAGGATGTGGAATCTCCTTCTCTGGAGATCTTCCAAACTTGCTTGGACGCCACCCTGAGCCATGTGCTCTAGGTGACCCTGGTGGAGCAGGAGGGTTTGGACTAGATGATCTCTAGAGGTCCCTTCCAACCTTAAGCATTCTTTGATTCTATGACTGTTCCACCACAGTCCATTTATGCTTGGCATTTAAAAATTACACATCAAAAATAAGAAATAAATTCTTCACAAAAATATTGTGGAGTGAGAGGCTATTTTCAAAGTGAAGCTGCTAAGTTCAAAAAACAGCAGCATTCATCCAAAATTGCTGTTAGTTCTGAATATGCAGAGTGAGGTCTAGTCTGATACAATTAACCCAGGAGTGCTGCCCTGCTCTACATTCTCTTACTAAGACTGGACCTCAGCACTATCCAGCCTCCCACCCAACCCCTTTAACTCAAACTGAAGTATTTTTCTTCCAGTTTTTCTTTTTCTCCTCCAGCTGTCACAGGACAAGAGGAAGAAGTGCTCACCCCTCTACCCTCCACAYCAGCTTCCCTTCTACCCAGCAAAACAACAGAGCACAGATGCTGCACATGCAAGACCAGCTAGGTGTGCAAGTGAGCAGAAGTTTGGCCAAAAACTTCTGAGGAAAAAGCTCCAGCTCCATGAGATCCATCAGAGGGTCACGGCCAGGGGGCACCAGTCCCAAGCTGCAGCAAGAAGGTATTGGGTGTAAAGCAGGCAGCAGGGGAGGAAAGGATGTAGCCAGAAGAAAGTTAACAAAGAAGGAAGAAGATCTCCATAACTGAAGTTTTAGCAGCCACAATACAAGACACAAACATTGTAAGCAAAGGGAATAATTCATCCTACAAGCAGCAAAGCAATTTTTTTTCTATCCTCTTCAGCAAGGGTCCTAGCATTGCCATTAGTCATTGGGTCATTTCACATACCATTGCAATGGCAGACTTATTAGGTTCTGCAAGTATTAAATACAATGGAAAAAAAAAATAGTCCAGCATTTTGCCTTTGAGTTCACCAAATGCAAGTACTGCTGGACTACCATAGGAGGACATTTAAAAGGCACCATTATGTGAGGAGTTGAGACAGCCAGAACTTCTCATCATGMGATAATTCTCAGACTGCTTTGATAACAATCCAGAGCTTCTCCTCTGCAGAAACCTTATTGTCATTTCCTGGAAACATTATGAAAAGATCAAGCTGAGCTCACCAAATGTATAGGGGCATTATCACAAGTAGATGTGTAGAAGAAACACCTTCTTTAGAGCTTCATTATGACATCTACCTGCCATATTATGCTTGAGGGATTGAGGAGGGAGTGTTTTATTGCATGTTTCAAAAGCAGTTACACTTTGTTTGGCTCTCAGACTTCCTGGACACACTGAGGCTCCATAACCAAYAGTCTTTTTTTAACYGRGTATCTTACCTTAACATATGCAGGCTGCTTTTCAAGAATCAAGTCTGCGACTTTCTTAGATACCTTCAAAAAGAGAATATTAAGAGAATATTATTAATAAACAGCCTCCAAAATAAAGTAGGCAGTCCCTATGCTAAAGTTCAGTAAATAGTTTACGATTCCCCATCATTTACTGCTCTAATCTTCTTATTTATTAATAAATATGCCATAAAAAAATGTGCTAAAAATGGTACTCGGCTTTCCCTGGTAGCAAGAAAGAAATACATATACATGTTTACAATTCYCTCTAAGAATTATTGGGCATTTTCAAACTAATCCCTTACCTTTCTGATTCYRGAATATGCTAGAAGYAAAAACAGAGATAAAAATGGAACACCAGAACTGCTTACATTCTGCTTAGCCTACTGCTACAGTACAAATTTAAGTTAACCATCTACCCTGGAGACCTAAATAAGCCCTGAGGATGCTTACCTTTCAAACAGATACTGTACTACATAAAATCCATGTCAAAACAAATATTCACCCTKCACAYATTATACCCTTCTTYTTCACATAGAGCATCTCTATTTTAGAATTTTATCCACTCCATTGAACTACCAATAAATGGAATACTATTGAGAACTGCTGTCTGCACTGAATTTAAAATGGGTATTTTGTGCATAAATGCACAAATAAATAAATAAATAAATAAATAAATCCAGCAGTAACAGTTATGTATAGTCAAGGTTGCAATCATCTTTCTTTCAGCATGGACTATAAGCATTTAAGGAGAAAAAGTTCCAGATATGACAAAGAAACTTTTTTTGTATTGCTTTATATTATTCTCTCAGAGATCAATATTACCAGGAATTTAAGGGGAGGGGGAAAAAAAAAAAGAAAAGTAACAAAACTGGCAGTGGCACTCAGGTAGCCCATACTGCAGCAGTGGAAAAGAGAGATGAAGAGGTTTTTATACATAGTAGGTTTACATCCTGCTCGTTCAACTCCAGTCGGCATGAAGCTGGCATCTTCACTGAGCATTCCTACATCAAACTTATAGCTGCTTTACGAGGTCAGCTCCTAGCCTTCCTCCCACCTCCATATAAATGGTTTTCAAAGTACTGGTGCCATCAACTAGCAATCTGGATAAGGGGAGCACGCCTAGCTATGCTTTTGTATGCTTTGTTTTTTTCCCTTCATTTAAAAAAGGAAGAAAGAAAAAAAAGCCCAAGAATCATCAAATTTTAAACTTTCTTAGCTGCTCTACAGACAGTGCAGCTTTCTTCCACAGGAGAGCACAAGAACCAGCCACTGTAAAAGTAAGCCACTGAAAAGTGAGGCAAGAAAGGATACTATTAAGTCAAAAACTCTGCAGGTCTATAGCACCTYGGAGTTGTGAAATTTCCTTCTGTGCACAGGCTATATCTGGTGAAAASTGCCACCTTCCCTACCAATATCTCCCATAYCGCCTCATACCTGCAGGTATATCCTTCTCCTAAAGATYTTACAAATCATGTCTTCCCCTAGTTCACATCTAATCATTTGATGCTTCAATGTAAAAGGGATTCATCTCAAGAACACAGGAATAACAGGAGCYAYCTTTCATTCTCAGTTTTTGTACACCACTTTTTTTGTTTGTTTGTTTTACAGGTTCTCAATTGTCCAWAAAGAACATTATCAACTCTATCAAGCATCTGTCAYTGACAATTTTTGTTATTTTGCCAMTMTTATTGACAGAGGCTTTCTGAGCTTCCAAGCTATTCTCTCTCTTTTGGATAAGCCATCTTCTCCAATATGACTTCCCTTCACTTGCAAATTGTATCATCCCTCTTGGCAGCCTCTATACAATTATAATGATTTATTTTTTAATTTTCAACTTTTGGAATCCAGAAAAACAATTTTTAGCAATGAAACTGGCTGTAATTTTCAATC